>JBBPBX010038465.1:2161-30382 GCA_038048925.1 Garcialebias charrua
TATATACTCACATAGATATACCTGTACATACACATCTACGGTAGCTTATTAGTTAATGATATAATTTATATCATTAACTAATAATCCACTTATTGTATTATTATGTATCACATTTGTAAAAATATTATCTATTAATTATGCCCGATGTGATTCTGGTAGGTCTTGTAATTTGAGGGAAAATGCTCAGACTGCATGTAGTATTAATAAACTCTTCTGTTGATTTGTGATTGTTTACATTCAGCAGATCAATATTGAAGTCCCCACAGATAAAATAGTTCTTTGTTGTCGTATTTGTATAGGTTTTCTCAAACCATTCTAAATAGGTCAATATAAGAACCAGGAGTCCTATATATACAGCTTACAATTAATTACATTTTTAATTTTTCCATATATTTCAACTGTTATGCACTCAAAGTGATCCTTAACCACATTAGACATGTTTTCATTTATTCTATATCTAAGACTGCTATCCACATATACAGCTACTCCTCCACCACTTTTTCCCTCTCTATTAATATAATTGAATTCATAACCATGTGATTCAAAAGCAGCTCTCTTCTCAGAATTAAGCCAGGTTTCAGAGATAGTTATGACACTGAAAGATTGATTAAACTGGCTTAAACAATATTTGATGTGGCAAAAATTCACATATAAGCTTCTACTATTAAAATGTATTATTGAAAATTTGTTGTCTGCTTTAACTGTCAAATTATTGATGAAGAGTAGTAGCAAAAGTTGTTCACAATGTTATAGTAAAAGTTATTTTCAGGATCCAAGTCCTTTTCCTTGTCTTGACTTTTATATTCAGTGTAATCAAATGTTCTCAGTTCCAGACCATCAACACAATACAGTATCATAAAGAAACATGTCTCCTACACGAGAAAAAAATACTTTCATAAGATCAAAATACGTATAAGGCCTCATCAGAGTTACAAAAACTAAAAACAAAATAACTCCCAAGAAATCATCTTTACAAAATGTGTACACTTATAATTAAATCCACATTAGATGTGCACAGAATGCAAAGCATCGGAAGAAAATTTACAAGAAGTTACTCAGCATGTAATATGTCTCTACTACTGAATACTTGAGATGTGTACTATGTGTACGAGCAGCACTCTAATGTTCAGACAAGGGCGAGAGGCCACTGGACCTTAATATAGAAAGCTTAGTGAGTGGATGGAGAGCAGGAGCCTGGACCAGCACAAGTGTTGATAGAGACGGTGAAGACAGCCTGCCAGGATCTGGTTACAGACTGACATGCAGCTTTATGGTTAGATCTGTCGGCCTAATGGAGTTGTACGTCTGAACTGAGATGCATGTGTTTACTGAAGCTACCGGTACATGTGAACAGCAAATCTGCCTTTCTTAGTCAAAACTGAAACGCAGTTTTTTATAATTTGGCTGATTTTCTTATGACCGCTCCCTTCAGTGGGGGTCAGTAATTGCTGGGTTAGTAACTGTTTCATATTGGATGCCCTTCCTGAAGCAACCTGGGCTCAAACCTTCAACCTCAGGACCACAACCCCATCTTTCGAAAATTGAGTTTTTTTTTAAAAACTCATTTAACATCTTAACTCTCCATCAATCTGGTTTTAGGAAACAACACAGCACAACAACTGCTTCACTGAAGTTTTTTAATAACAACGTTGAAGCACTGGACGCTAAGGATTATTGTGCTGCACTTTTCTTAGACCTGTCTAAAGCTTTTGACACTGTGGATCATAACATCTTGTGTTTCTCAGATCACACCACTGGTTGGTTCTCTGTCTTTCAGATTGGAGGCAATGTGTTCAACATAATGGTACTTCCTCCAGTTGACAGTCAACAATGATGTACAACAAGGCTCAGTCTTAGGACCCACCCTCTTTACAATCTACATAGGTAATGTAGGTCAGAACATCCCTGGTTTTTCCTTACATTTCTATGCTGATGACACAGTTGTTTATTGTCTAGCTAAAACAGTTGCTAAGGCTTTCCAGCTTTTGCAATCTGCTTTTGACATCATCCAGTCTGATCTGTTCCGTCTCAAACTTGTCCTAAATGCTGATAAAACCAAAGGGATGCTTTTTTCAAATAGGAAGTCGGTCCCAGCAGTTCTTCCTCTGATTTTATCCTCAAATGGTGTTCCTATTGAGTTTGTTGATTCCTATAAATATTTGGGTATCCTGGTCGATTTGCATCTCTCTTTTAAACTCCACGTGGAAAACCTAGTAAAGAAACTGAAAGTTAAACTGGGATTCTTTTTCAGAAACAGATCACACTGAATGCTAGGAAACACCTTGTATCTGTGACTTTCCTTCCCTCCATTGATTACGGTGACATTCTCTACCGGTTCCTCGGCACCACCATCACCCAGGACCTCAAGTGGGAGCCAACCATCAGCTCCCTCATCAAAAAGGCTCAGCAGAGGATGTACTTCCTGCGACAGCTGAGGAAGGCCAAGCTGCCGGCCAAGCTGATGGTGCAGTTCTACACGGCCATCATCGAGTCCATCCTCAGCGCGTCCATCACAGTGTGGTACGCCGGGGCCACTGTCAGGGACAGACACAGACTGCAGCGCATTGTGCGCTCTGCTGAGAAGGTAATCGGCTGTAGTCTCCCATCTCTCCATGACCTGTACGTCTCCAGGACTGTGAGGCGAGCAGGTCGGATCACAGCTGACCCTTCTCACCCTGCATACGGTCTGTTCGAACCACTCCCCTCAGGCAGGAGGCTTCGGTCAATTGGGACCAGAACCTCCCGCCATAAAAACAGTTTCTTCCCCTCTGCTGTCAGACTTTTGAACACTCATAACCATGTTACCCCATAACTTGCCTTGGTCGCTGTATTTTGTATTTTGATTGGGAATCACTGTATCACTGTATTTTGATTGCACCACTCTAATTGCGCTGTTTTTTAGTAGGTTTTGTTCACTGAATATTGTATTGATGTTTTATGGTTTATGTTTTTTATGTTTTATGTTTCTATATTTTATGCACCGTTATGCCGAAGCAAATTCCTAGTCTGTGAATCCTGTTCATTGACAATGGCAATAATAAACTGAATCTGAATCTGAATCTGAATGAATGCTCCTACAAGCACCCTGCAGATGTTGGATGCTGTCTATCATGGTGCACTAAGATTCATAACTTAGGTTAGGTTAGGTTACTTTATTTATACCCAAGGGTAAATTTGGTTTGCAGTGGTACAAAGCATACATCCATCCGTGTGCACACACAAATAAAAACAGAGTAAAAACATTAGTAAAAACACTTCAAAGAAACCATAAACAGATAATGTTGCACTTGCACATAACGGTGTTAAGGCTCCCCAAATCATATTTAAAATGGAAAATAAAAAACATTTAACCACTAAAAGCTTCAACGTTATTTCAGTTTGTTCATTTCAGTAACAGCAGTGGGAACAAAGCTATTTTTAAAACGTGTTGTCCTACATTTAGGGACTAAAAACCTCCGACCAGAGGGAAGAAGCTGAAACTCTCCGTACAGGGGATGAAGGACATCTTTTAAAACAGAAGAAGCTATCCTCTGTACCTGACTAACATACATGGATGTAACTGAGGTTAGGGTTCCTCCGGTCAGTTTAGATGACAGCTAACAATCTGCTGAAGAGAATTCTTTCCTCTCACTGTAGTGTGACCAAACCATGAAACCAAGGAAAAGGATAAAACAGATTCAATAAAAGCACGGTAAAACATGGTCATTATGGTTCGGTCAATATTAAAATGGTTGAGTTTCCTTAGACAATAAAGGCGCTGGTGGGCCTTTTTGCACACCTTGTCAAAATTGGTTTCAAAGTTTAATTTATCGTCTATGATTGTCCCGAGATATTTGTAAGACTGCACTGTCTCAATTGCTTGACCTTTAATTAAAGTTACTCCGTGCTTGTGAGGTTTCTTCCTAAAATCAATGATCATGTCTTTTGTCTTATCTGTGTTTAGTTTGAGGAAAGAGTCCTCGCACCATTGAACAAAATCATCAGTCACCTGCCCATGGCTACTTTCATTTCCTTTAAGCAGACTGACAATAACAGAATCATCTGCATACTTTATAATGTACCTGCTCTCATGTCTCTCATAACTGGCTGTGATTATAATGCCCACCACTGCACCCTGTATTCACTGGTTAACTGGACATCATTAACTTCACACAGACTCTTCCACTGGTACATTTTCATCTTTAAATAACTTCTTGGTCTGCTGCCTTCATACATCTCCTCCTACATGTCACTGCATGAGTGCAGTTACAGCGTGCGCTCTCAGGACATTCTTACACGCAGTGTTCCCTCAGGGAGGACTGAACTAGATAAAAGTGCCTTCTCCTATTCCGCTCCCGTTTCCTGGAATATCTTACAAAAAGATCAGAAGCTGTCAACCTTGACCTCTCTAAGTGGCTTCAAACATCTATTGAGTTCCTGGCAAGAACCAATGCAGACATGTTCCTGTTTTTAGTTTTCTACACCGCCTTATAATCTAGCTGGGTTTTTTTTTTTTTTTTGTGTTTATTTAGTGTTGTTGAATTTTGGTGTAAGACTTGATTTAGAGCCTTTTATTGCAATAATAAAACATCCATCCATCCATTTTCTTCCGCTTATCCGGGGTCGGGTCGCGGGGGTAGCAGCCTAAGTAGGGAGGCCCAGACTTCCCTCTCCCCAGCCACTTGGAGCAGCTCCTCTGGGGGAATCCCAAGGCGTTCCCAGGCCAGCCGAGAAACATAGTCCCTCCAGCGTATCCTGGGTCTTCCTCTGGGTCTCCTCCCGGTGGGACATGCCCGGAACACCTCACCAGGGAGGCGTCCAGGAGGCATCCTAACCAGATGCCCGAGCCACCTCAACTGGCTCCTCTCGATGTGGAGAAGCAGCGGCTCTACTCCGAGTCCCTCCCGGATGACTGAGCTTCTCACCCTATCTCTAAGGGAGAGTCCAGCCACCCTGCGGAGAAAACTCATTTCAGCCGCTTGTATCCGAGATCTTGTTCTTTCGGTCATAACCCAAAGCTCATGACCATAGATGAGGGTGGGAACGTAGATCGATCGGTAAATTGAGAGCTTTGCCTTTTGACTCAGCTCTCTCTTCACCACGACAGACCGGTACAGCGCCCGCTTCACTGCGGACGCTGCACCTATCCGCCTATCGATCTCACGCTCCAGTTTTCCCTCATTCGTGAACAAGATCCCGAGATACTTAAACTCCTCCACTTGGGTAAGGACCTCCTCCCCGACCCGGAGAGGGCACGCTACCCTTTTCCGGCTCAAGACCATGGCCTCGGATTTGGAGGAACTGATCCTCATCCCGGCCGCATCACATTCAGCTGCAAACCGCTCCAGCGAAAGCTGTAGATCACGAGCTGATGAAGCCAATAGGACCACATCATCTGCAAAAAACAGAGAAGCGATTCTAAGGCCACCAAAACGGATCCTCTCAACACCTTGGCTGCGCCTAGAAATTCTGTCCATAAAAGTTATGAACAGAATCGGTGACAAAGGGCAACCTTGGCGGAGTCCAACTCTCACCGGAAACGAGCCTGACTTACTGCCGGCAATGCGGACCAAGCTCTGACACCGGTCGTACAGGGACCTAACAGCCCATATCAATGGGCCTGGTACCCCATACTCCCGGAGTACCCGCCACAGAACCCCCCGAGGGACGCGGTCGAATGCCTTTTCCAAGTCCACAAAGCACATGTAAACTGGTTGGGCAAACTCCCACGCACCCTCCAGGACCCTGTTGAGGGTGTAGAGCTGGTCTAGTGTTCCACGACCAGGACGAAAACCACACTGCTCCTCCTGAATCCGAGGTTCGACTATCCGACGGACCCTCCTCTCCAGAACCCCTGAATAGACCTTACCAGGGAGGCTTAAGAGTGTGATCCCTCTATAGTTGGAACACACCCTACGGTCCCCCTTTTTGAATAGGGGAACCACCACCCCAGTCTGCCAATCCAAGGGAACTGCCCCCGATGTCCACGCGATATTGCAGAGTCGCGTAAGCCAACACAACCCCACAACATCCAGAGCCCTAAGGAACTCAGGACGAATCTCATCCACCCCCGGAGCCTTGCCACCGCGGAGCTTTTTAACCACCTCGGCGACCTCAGCACCAGAGATTGGAGAGCCCGACCCAAAGTCCCCAGGCTCCGCTTCCTCAGTGGAAGACGTGCCAGTAGGATTGAGGAGGTCTTCGAAGTACTCCGCCCACCGATTTTTGGTTGACATTTAATTTTAATTTGTAAAAAAATATATATATATATACTGTATATATATACTGTATATATATAATAAAATAAAATTGTTATGCCTCTTTTATGATTGCCTATTGATGTCTGTTATCCACTGTTGTCATCGCTCTTTGTTAAAGAAATCAGGCCTCTCTTGTAAATGAGTCCCTGAGGCTCAGTGGGACTAACCTGTATGAATAAAGGTTGAATGAAAAAAAAAAGTTTTGTACACCGAATTTGAACAAAATATTTTAATAATCCTGCTAAATTTCTCTGACCTTTCAACAACCCTCGACGTAATAACTTTGTGAACTCAACGGTTGTTACAGTTCTTTAAATAGATGACCCTGGCTGCTGGGCGGCTGACGCCCTGCAGGACTCCTGGGACCTGTCTTCTCTTTGGTGATGAATGACAAGTCAGTGATTCTCTTGGTCACGGGCCCAGACGTTTGGGATGGTCATGAACTTGGACACGGCTGAAAGGCGGAAATTGCCCATCTGAATGATTCAATCCGTTCTAAAAGCAGACTCACACAAGACAGAAGAACTTCTGTGATCTGCATCTGACAGTGGATATGAGATCCAAGTTTCATAATTAAAGGTCTAAGACCCCTTGAGATCATGCACATTGCTGCATCCTTTCAGAGTGTTTTAGAGAAAGGTGTTTTATGAGGGAAAATGGATTTGTAGCCATTTTGGTCAAACATTGAAAATAAGACTGTGCACACTCACATGCAGTATGTTGGGTGATTATACTGTTCCCTTTCAGTCATGTCTCTTGGTGCAACATATGCTATGGGAATTGCGCCCCCGCACGATTACCTGAAGGAATACATTCACGCCTTTATGGCAGGGGCATCAGCGTCACGCCAGAGGCCCCGCCCTCTGGGTACTTAAGCCGCTGATGCCCATTCATCAATCTCTTATTGCCCTTCACCTCGCTTAAACCTGAACTCTCTCTCTTCGTGGGACTTCTCTGCTGCTTCATCGCTCGATCAGAGGTGAGCTTGCTCCCTACACAGAGCGCACAGAGAATTATTCCTGCGTACTGCTGGGCTAGCGAAAGCTAGTCCGGCACATTTTTCCTTAACCCCGAAGTTTTTTCTTCTCCTCTTTCTGCAGACTGCTTCACTCGACAGCGCTAACTGCGTCACACTGCTACCTCTGCTAATTCGTAGCAGGCTAGCCAGCGAAAGCGACGCGACGGAAGAGACATCTCAAATAAAGAGAAAAAAGATATTGGAAGGACTCGCTCGTCTTATCTCGGACATGCCTCCGGAGAAAGGAAAGCGAAAGACAAGACTTCCAAAAAAAGACCAGCAGAGCGGCAAGCACACCCTTGCGCGCCTGCCCCAGCGGATGCGTTTTTCCCTCTCAGCGACGGACACCCATGAGGCCTGTCCCGTCTGCTTGGGAATGCTGCAATCGAACATGGCGCTGGACACACCCGAGTCTTGCCCACACTGCAGCCAGATGCTGGAGGCGGTGAGGAGGCACCGGGCGGACTTCGTCGCCAAGGCCATGGGGGCTGCTGCGGCGCCAGCAGACCCGGACACTACTGAGCCTCTCACTCCCACGCCGGAGCTCGAGAGCATGGCTTTGGACGACAGCACCCGAGTCAAATGGGGCGACAGCCCAGATGTGCTGCGCCCCATGGTGGACTTAACAGTCGAATTTGACACTCGAGGCATGATGAACGAGGACGAGATCTCGATTTCAGCCTCAGGTGAATTTTCTGCGGACGAAGCCGACGTCGGATACGAGGAACAGGGAGAAGACCTCTCCCGCACCCCGGTGCCTGTGCTCCCGGAGACTGACTTTTCCATCCCTGCTCTGTTCGACTTGTGTCACAGAGCAGCGGACGCGCTGCAGATCCCATGGCCGGAGCCTCCGCCTCGTCAACAAGTCACGAGGTTGGCAGGAAATTATTTTTACTCAAAGCAGCAGGCCGCCACAAGGCAAAGGATGCCCGTCTTTCCGAACTTCCTCACAGAGCTGACTCGCACCTGGTCTCAGCCTAGAGCCACCATGCTACTGCCGCTCTCGCAGTTTTTCGACGTGGACGGGATGGATGAAGTGGGAATAGCCAACGTGCCTCAAATCGAGGACACGCTGGCGTCTCATCTGGCTCCCAAGTCATCCGGGTCAAATCCAACTCTCTCCAGCAAAGCCTGTCGAGCCTCGGCTTCTCTGCTCGAGAAATGCTATAGGGCTCAGGGTCTCGCGGCGTGCGCAATGAACGCGTCTGCGTTGATGCAAGCTTACCTGGCTGAAAAACTACAGGAGCTCCAGGTAACGACAGACAAGCAAGCTGCCGCGGAGCTGCTGGATGAAGCCCGTAGGGAAACAGACTTTGTGCTCTGTATGATGGGGACAGCAGCTGTTGCGTAAGGCAGAGGAATGGCGGAGGTGGTCTTCGCAATACGCCATCTGTGGATGACCTTAACTGACCTCCTAGAGGGACAGAAAGTTCCTTTTCTCCACCATTCAATAGAACTGACGGGACTTTTTGGGAAAGCGCTGGATCAAATTCAGACCAGGCTGGACCAGAGGCGCAAACAGTCTGAAGCTCTCCGAATGGGCATCCCCAGGAGTGCCTGATGAACCAGGACCGCTTCTTAACTTTACACGATCACCCGCCCACGTGGTACGGGAAATCTTTTCACGTCCAGACTTTGTTTGTAGCAAGGTACAAAAAGCTGGTGACTTTGTTTTAGACACAAATCATGTTCTTTCTGCTGTGAGTGACATAAAGTCAAATATATCGTTACACATAAGCACGAATAAAGCAAAAAAAAGCCCCTCTCTGTTTTCTTGACTCACAAAAAAAAACACAATAACATCAGCAGAACGGGTCCCTCTATCCTGCCAGCCAAGATAAAGGGAGGGGGCCACCCCCCCCTCCCTCACGGCTCACGGGGTGTTAGCCTAATCGAGGAACCCCAGCAGGGTACCTCGGTTCTGTCTGCAACAGACGGGCCCAGAGGCGCCTGCGAGCAGGCCCGGCACTCCTCACAGAGACAGGTGAGGTGGGTCACGTGCTCCAGCCCCCGGCCCATTGTAAACTTAGGATTTTCAGTAATGAAAAGTGCATTATAAATTGAATTAATTATTATTATTATTATTATTATTATTAAACCACGGGGCGGACAATACACAAACCAAACAAACCCGTGACACGTCCGCGCTCCAGGGGTGCGCGCCGACAGAATCTGACGACCCACCTTCCTGGCCACCTATTCAACGGTTCCCAGTAAGGGACGGGGGGCCACGGCAGAAGCCCGCAGGCTAACACCAGCTTCACACGTTCACAAAGGCAGCTGTGATGAAACTGCAGTGTGTGTAAACAAACCAGGGCTGAATCAGACTCCTCTTCATTTTAATCAAAGAGGACTGAGCTCTCTGTCACCAACCAGTATAAAGTCTGCTCGGCACAAAGGACCATCTCCACATTCTCATGCTGAAGCTGCCCCCTTAGCCGTGGTGGGCGACACACAATGCTCAAGCAATGATCTTGCAGCACGTGACCATGCTCAATGTGCTGACTCAGTTCTGCTCTTAAACGACGTACCCCCACCGGGTGAAACACAGCCCACCGGTGGTTTGTCAGGCTCCAGGACCCTTTTAAGGCCGGAGACCAGTAAACCAGGCCCAACCAGGAAATGGGCTGGGGCCAGGAGATCTGCTCGTTTGCAAAACTTGCAACCCCTCCGATCCATGACCCCCAACAAAAGGAGGAAAACAGACGTTCTGTCCCGCTTTTGTCTAATAATGACAACAGATTGCCTCTGCCCCCAGACACTCTTGATCAGAGTACAGGTAACCCCCGATTTACGAACGAGTTTGGGACCTAAGAACGGTTCGCAGGTCGATCTGTTCGCAGGTCAGACCTTCCGTACCCTCGTCACTCGGGGATGTCCTGTATTTTTTTTTTTTTTTTTGTGGTACCAAGTACTGTACAGTACGTACTTCGCCTATCCTAACACACCTAACACAGTGTAATTAATTAATACAGTACAGTAATAAAAATATAAATTAAATAAAAATATAATTTCTTACTTGGAGGTGGTCAAAGCCGCTGCTGCGTCCCGTGTTAGCTCCCTTGTTAGCTTCTGGAGCTAGCCAGGCCGGAGGTGTTCTCGCGGCGGCCTGGCACCATCGGCGATAAATCTGCAGCTGCCTGGGACATCCACAAAGTTCACAGAGACGTTTCCAGCTCGTAATTAATCCATATGAAGCCATCCTGGTCACCAGTCTTCGGGCCGGCTCCCGGCAGCTAGCCTAAAATGGCGTCCGGTGTTAGCTTCTGGAGCTAGCCAGGCCAGAGCCTGGCCGGAGGTGTTCCCGCGGCGGCCTGGCACGATCTGCGATAAATCCGCTGCTGCCTTAGACATCCACAAAGTTCACAGAGACGTTTCCAGCTCGTAATTAATCCATATGAAGCCATCCTGGTCACCAGTCTTCGGGCCGGCTCCCGGCAGCTAGCCTAAAATGGCGTCCGGTGTTCTACATGAATTTGTGACCGGAGACCCCAGTGACTGAACCTAAAACGCCGTCCGGTGTTCTACATTAATTTGTGACCGTGTAAACTGAAGACCTACTTCCTGTTGCCCAAGATTGCTCAAAAATGATCAGAAATGATCTTTTTTATCATAATTATTATTTATAAAGCCTTTAAAACAACCATAGCTGCAACAAAGTGATGTACACATGAAATTAAGAACATTTAAACACAAAAAAAAAAAAAAAAAATTTTTTTTTTTTATACAGTAATTTCATATTTTTATTAAATATGATATGTTCGTAGGTCCCGTGGTTCGCAGGTCGATGGGGTCGTAGGTCGGGGGTCACCTGTAGTAGGGTGGTACATCTACAGAAAGGTCCTCTCCCTAATGTGGTTGACCTTCAAGGGACCACAGGAATTAGGGCCCTTGAGGGAGAGCTAGTTCTACCACCTGCTCCTCTATAGGGACCCTCCACGTCACCAGAAGGGACAGTCTCGCCATCTAGGCTGAGAGCTGTGGCAAATTTCAGTTTGGTGGCAGAAAGGGACAAGCTGGTGACCTCGGGCCTGCCAGAGAATGTGGTAAATACCATTCAAAATGCACGAGCTGGGTCAACTCAGTCTCTTTACGCCCAGAAATGACTTATTTTTTAAGCCTGGTGCACAGAAAGAAATATTATTTGTTATTCATGTGACCTGGCTTAGCTCCTCACTTTTCTTCAGGACTTGCTAGAGAAAGGTCGTTCTTTATCAACAATTAAAGTGTTCCTATCAGCAATTCCAGCTTGTCACAAAGGCTGGAGGAACAGGACGCCAGCGCGTATCCGCTCATAATAAGATTTATGAAGGGCGTGCTGAGAAAGAGACCCCCCCAGCAGGATCTTGACCCCTGGATGGAATCTTAGTCTGGTTTTGGAGGCTCTCTGTAATCCCCCATTCGAACCACTGAGCGACATTAAGATAGATTTATTATCTTATAAGACCGTTCTTCTCCTGGCTCTTTGCTCGGCGAAACGTGTAGGTGACCTCCATGCCTTGTCCGTACACCCAATGTGTACCAGGTTCGCCCCTGACGGGTCAAAGGTCACCCTAAGGCCTAATCCCGCATATATCCCCAAGGTCTTGACTCTAAACCACAGAAGTCTGGACTTTGATCTCTCTTCTTTTCCACCTGCTCCTGTCCTCACTCAGGAACAGGAAAGGCTGAAGGCTCTCTGCCCCGTGAGAGCTTTAAGCACTTACATGCAGAGAACAGCCGAATGGAGAAGAACAAATCAACTGTTTGTGTGCTTTGCAGCACCTGCTACCGGAAAGGCCCTATCAAAGCAGCACCTCTCACACTGGGTGACTGAGGCCATAAAAAGGGCGTACAGTAGCAAAGGTCAACAGGTGCCCTCTGGAGTGCGCGCTCACTCTACTCGGGGCTTGGCCACCTCGTGGTCACTGTTCAAGGGTGTACCAGTTGCAGACATTTGTGCTGCTGCGAACTGGAGCTCATTAAACACTTTTGCAAAGCATTACAGTTTGGATGTTACTGCGTGTGATGTCACTCAGGCTGTCCTTTCTAACACAAGAAATAGAGGCAGACGTTCACACTAGCATGCATTTTACTGAGCATTTCAAGGGTGTGAATGGATTACGTTCCCATAGCATATGTTGCACCGAGAGACATGACTGAAAGGGAACTGAAAGTTATGCACCATAACTCATGTTCCCTGAAGGAAGGGAACGAGGTGCAACATACTTGGTCCTTTTCAATGCTGAAAGCTCGGTGAAGTGCATCCTGGAGATTGATGAATGGGCGTCAGCGGCTTAAGTACCCAGAGGGTGGGGCCTCTGGCACGACGCTGACACCCCTGCCCTGTCCTGGTGGACACTGAATGTATTCCTTCAGGTAATCGCGCGGGGAGCAATTCCCATGGCATATGTTGCACCTCGTTCCCTTCCTTCAGGGAACATGAGTTATGGTGCATAACTTTCAGTTATTTGTTGGTGTGTGGAGCATGTGTTGTGAATGATTCTCAGCTACTACCAAGACAAATTTTATCTCAGCATCTGTAAAACTCACTATAGTCATTTTTGTGTAGGTTGAGGTTTAAAAGCTGTGGCAGCCATCTTGAATTGGGCTGATCCTCAGTGTTTGTTTTCAGACAACACAGCTGACTAGCTCTGACTAGCCTTATTTAAGGATGCCCAATGTGCCTTATGTGCCTTACTGCATATGCCACTTTGCCTCTATACCAACATCAACTACCTCATACATATACTGTGTACATTAACTCATATGCTGCTTTGCCACTCTTTGCAAATGTCAATGCTAGAACCTTCAGTTTATTTTATAGATATACTTTTTATACTTTTTATACTACTATGCAAAAACTCAGGACAGTATTACACTTTTATTATTTCATTTTATGCTTATGTTCATTAAATGTTTAGTGTTTTAGTGTTGGTGTAAATTTTCATACTTTTATACTACTATGCAAAAACTCAGGACAGTGTTACACTTTTACTATTTTATGCTTATGTTTATTAAATGTTTTAGTGTTTTAGTGTTTAAATGGTTACTGTTGCACAGAGGGACTGAGAGAAATGCAATTTCAATCCTGTGTATGTCCTGTACATATTGCAGTTCTGACAATAAAGTTGACTTTGACTTTGACTTTGATAAATCCAGATCCTGAGTGCTTGCACCTGGTTCATAGGAACAGTTTACTGCTAATAATTCTGTTGGATTCAGTTGTTTGTTTTTAAGTTAACTTCACAAAACATTTATGCTTTTATCATAGTCAAAACTATACCTTACTACCATAATGCGAGTTCATCAAAGTGAAACCATACCGGATCGGTCGAGGCCTGGGTTAACAACGACCGCCACCGGTGCTGTTGACAAACAGGGTGCCGGCGGAAATTGTGCTACTGTTAGTCGAAGACCCCGAGGAGGGAAACGTGTCAGGAGACAGAGGGAGAAGAGGAAAGTGAAGAATGTAGGACTGAGGGTTGCAACTCTAAATGTGGGGACAATGACAGGCAAAGGTAGAGAGCTGGCTGACATGATGCAGAGAAGAAAGGTAGATGTTTTATGTGTCCAAGAGACCAAGTGGAAGGGCAGCAAGGCTCGCAGCATTGGAGCAGGGTTCAAACTGTTTTACCATGGTGTGGATAGAAAGAGAAATGGAGTAGGGGTGGTCCTGAAGGAGGAGTTGGCAAAGAATGTAGTAGAGGTGAAGAGAGTGTCAGATAGGGTGATGTGTCTGAAGGTAGAAGTAGAAGGTCTGATGCTAAACATAGTCAGTGGTTATGCTCCACAGGTTGGATGTGATGGGGAGGAGAAAGATAAATTTTGGAAAGATTTGGATGAAGTGATAGAGAGTATTCCCAGGGAGGAAAGAGTGGTGATTGGAGCAGACCTGAATGGACATGTTGGTGAAGGAAACAGAGGGGATGAGGAAGTGATGGGTAGGTTTGGTGTCAAGGAAAGAAACCAGGAAGGACAGATGGTGGTGGATTTTGCCAAGAGAATGGAAATGGCTATAGTCAATACCTATTTCCAAAAGAGGGAGTAACATAGTGACATATAAGAGTAAAAGGTAAATGGAGCTTATTTATATAGCGCTTTCCAGCCCCCTGTGAGGAGCCTCAAAGCGCTTTACAATACCAACCATCCACCCATTCATACACCGGTAGCGGCGACTGCCATGCAAGGCGCCTTCCAGCCCTACCGGGAGCAACTCGGGGTTAGGTGTCTTGCCCAGGGACACAACGACACATGGTGTGGGGAACCGGGATTCGAACCTCCAACCTTCCGATTGGGGGACGACTGCCATTACCACTACGCCACGGCCGCCCCTGTATCAACTACAGGGGAATTAAGTTGATGAGCCACACAATGAAGATCTGGGAGAGAGTTGTGGAAGCAAGAGTGGAGGAAGGAGTACATGACCAGGTCGACTACATTCTGTGTAGAAGAGGAAACCTGAGGGAGATTGGAGACTGTAAGGTTGTGGCAGGGGAGAGCGTGGCCAGACAGCATCGGATGGTTGTGTGTAGAATGACTGTTGTTGTGAAGAAGAGAAAAAGAGTAAAATCAGAGAAGAAGACCAAATGGTGGAAGCTAAAGAAGGAAGAATGTTGTGAGAAATTCAGAGACGAGCTGTTAAAGGCTCTGGGTGGTAAGAAAGAGCTTCCAAGTGACTGGGCTACTACAGCAACAGTAATTAGAGAGACAGGTAGGAAGGTACTTGGTGTGTCATCTGGACAGAGAATGGATGATAAGGAAACCTGGTGGTGGAATAGTGAAGTGCAGGACGCCATTCAAAGAAAGAGATTAGCCAAGAAGAAATATGACAGTGAGAGGACTGAAGAGAGGAGACAGGAATATAAGGAGATGGGACGTAGAGCAAAGAGGGAAGTAGCTAAGGCAAAGCAGAGGGCGTACAATGAGTTGTATGGGAGACTGGACACTAAAGAGGGCGAGAAGGACTTGTACCGATTGGCAAGACAGAGGGATCAGGCTGGAAAGGATGTGCAGCAGGTTAGGCTTATTAAAGATGGGAATGGGAATGTTCTAACAAGTGAGGAGAGTGTGATGGGAAGATGGAAGGATTACTTTGAGGAGCTAATGAATGAAGAGAATGAAAGAGAAAGAAGAGTGGAGGTCATAGAAACTGTGGACCAGGAAGTGGGAAAGATTAGTGAGGGTGAAGTCTGGAAAGCTCTGAAAAGAATGAAGAAGGGGAAGGCAGTAGGACCTGATGACATACCAGTGGAGGTTTGGAAATGTCTTGGAGAGATGGCAGTGAGGTTTTTGACTCAAATATTTAATGGAATATTTGAGGGTGAGAAAATGCCTGAAGAATGGAGAAGAAGTGTGCTGGTTCCCATTTTTAAGAACAAGGGTGATGTACAGAGTTGTAGCAACTACAGGGGAATTAAGTTGATGAGCCACACAATGAAGATCTGGGAGAGAGTTGTGGAAGCAAGACTTAGACAAGAGGTGACTATCTGTGAGCAGCAGTATGGTTTCATGCCAAGAAAGAGCACCACAGATGCCATCTTTGCTTTGAGGATGTTGATAGAGAAGTACAGAGAGGGTCAGAAAGAACTCCATTGTGTGTTTGTGGATTTAGAAAAAGCATATGACAGGGTGCCAAGAGAGGAGGTGTGGTATTGCATGAGGAAATCTGGAGTGGCAGAAAAGTATGTTAGACTGGTACAGGACATGTATGAGGACAGCAGGACAGTGGTGAGATGTGCTGTGGGTGTGACAGATAGCTTCAAGGTGGAGGTGGGATTGCATCAAGGATCGGCTCTGAGCCCCTTCTTGTTTGCTCTGGTGATGGACCGACTAACAGATGAGGTCAGGCAGGAATCCCCATGGACTATGATGTTTGCAGATGACATTGTGATCTGTGGTGAGAACAGGGAACAAGTGGAAGAGAACTTGGAGAGGTGGAGGTATGCTCTTGAAAGAAGAGGAATGAAAGTCAGCCGTAGTAAGACAGAGTACATGTGTGTGAATGAGAGGGAGGCCAGTGGAACAGTGAGGCTACAAGGAGCAGAGGTCACAAAGGTGCAGGACTTCAAGTACTTGGGGTCCACTGTCCAGGAAAATGGGGAATGTGGTAAAGAGGTGAAAAAGAGAGTCCAGGCAGGATGGAGTGGATGGAGAAAAGTTTCAGGAGTGATTTGTGACAAAAGGTGTCAGCAAAGGTCAAAGGAAAAGTTTACAAGACAGTGGTGAGGATATGAAGGTAGTTGGAGTGAGGACAGAGGATGCAGAAGACAGAGTGAGGTGGAAGGATGACTCGCTGTGGCGACCCCTGAAAAGGAAAAAGCCGAAAGAAGAAGAAGAAGAATTATAGTCAAAACTATAAACTATCTATTAAAAGTCATTTTCACTGTGTGCCAGGGCAATTCAACTGGAGGTCCTCGGGCCACTTCCGGCCCGCAGGTGACTTCAGTCCGGCCCACAAATGAGTTAAAAATAAATAAATAAATAAATACAGGTGGTCCCCGACTTACGACGCCATCGACATACAAGGTTCCGGACTTACGAGCGGACTAACGAACAGTAAAGTTGTAAAGAAAATACAGAAAATACAGCACTGGTGTGTGTTTTTAGATGAAAACGTGTTAGCTAACCGTTTGTAAACAAAGTTCTGAGCATGTTTATGAACCAGTATAAAAATGGGTGTTCGTAGTAGCGCTAGCATACATTTTCCGACTTACAACCGAAAATCCGGACTTACGAGCGACACGTGTTTCGGGTTCCGACATACGAATTTTCGTGTTACGAGCACCTCGTACGAACGGAACTCGCTCGTAAGTCGGGGACCACCTGTAAATACATTTTTAAAAAATAGGGGGCGGGGAGTTCCGCGTTTGGGTTCTTTCTACTTCATCTAGATCAGTGGTCCCCAAACTCCGGCCCGCGGGCCGGATCTGGCCCGCCTCCACATTTGTTCCGGCCCCCAGAACAATACCAGAGAGCATTTAGATTTTTTTTCATATGTGCATTTGTATTTGATAATAAAGTTGGACTTTTGTAATAAAATGTTCCTTAGTTATGAACTATTTTGAACTATTGTTCCACATTTAATTTATTGTGTCAGCGTTTGGGGAAAAACGCTGACACATCCAAAACGTGACATTCTGTTCCACCCTTCTGCAGTTTGTGTCCCTATCTGGCAACCCCCAGAAAAAAATCCTGAACACACCCCTCTCAAAGACAGAACGGAATAATGGCGAAAAGACTAGATAAGAGAAAAATTAATTCAGAATGCAGGGCATTTAAGCTGCAGTGGACAAACAATTATTTTTTTGTTCAATGCAAAGAAAAGGCTGTCTGTCTCATCTGTAAAGAGGCGGTGGCGGCGGTATTCAAAGAATACAATCTGCGGCGACACTATGAATCCCGTCACAAAGACAAGTATGATAGCTAGCTAAATTTTGTTAATAGTGTTATTATTTATTTTATTAATAGTGTTATTATTTATCTCCTGACTTTTGTTCTGTGAAGAACCCAGAGAGGGTTATTTGATTGTGCTTTCTGGAAAACAATACATTTTTACATTTAGGCACTCCTGCAATCGTCACACTTTTTCCTGTTACAAACTGACTCCGGCCCCCCACCAGAGAAGGGAAAAGTTATGTGGCCCTCACAGGAAAAAGTTTGGGGACCCCTGCGATGGATGATTTGTTTAATCCGGTGAGTAATATTCTAGACTTTAGTTTGATTTCATTAAGTTTAAAAGTATTTTTTTTATTCTGGGCTGAATGAAAACCTGTCTTGTAAACTAGGCGATGACTCACTTGATAAAAAAATCAAAAAAAGTTAAGTCTGGTCCTCTGGATGTACAAAAAACAACAACAAAAGTTTCATCCGAAACGTTTCTACTTTTTATGTTGTTTTTTTGAATGTCCAGAGGACCAGACTTAACTTTTTTTAGATTTTTTGACCTGGATTATTGAGCATGCATCAGAATATTGATTAAAAAAAAGAAAAAAAAAGTAGTTTAGGAACAAGAGCTTTTTTTTTTTTGCTTTTTAAAAAGCAGTTTTGGTAGCATTACATTGTTAAACCTGAAGTTTTAGACTTCCCAATGTTAGTTGGTGTCCCTCAACTTTACACAACGGTAACACAGAAAGTTTTCAAGATACAAATCAAAAGATGATGATGATGCAAGACGTCATGATGATGAACGGCAGCCAGAAAAAAAGACAAAAGAGACAGATTGACTGTAGAGTGGATGGCACTGAAGAACGGTTGTTACAGAACATCAAAATCATGAGAGAACTGAGGACGTGGCACCTGATGACGCCCCAAAAAGATGACGTACTGAGCTAAAGACCACCTTTCTGAATGACACTTGAACTTTAAGAGATGGAAAATTAAAAGCTGGAAAAACAATACCATTTGAGTTCTTTATGACTATTTCTGGACCGAAAATGTCAAAATGTGGGAAAGGTGAAGCAACCCACACCTACCTCTTCTGCTCTCTTTTGCCTGACTCTGGGCCCTTGAGCAAGATGCTTGTCCCCCACCATCTGCTCCCCCAGGCACCCAGCTGGCACCTCTCTGCTCCACACAGAGGGCTGTGGTATCTCAGTGGTCGCATCAGGAAGAGCATCCAGTGTAAAAACAATTGTCATGTCTTCGTGCGAGTTACATCGCCACAGTGATCTTTTTTCTTTTATTCATTTCAAATTTAAAACACAAAAGAACAAAAAACAATTACAGAACGATATAGAGAAATAAAGAACAAATTTAAAATGAAAGGAAGCGGAAGAAGAAGATAATCTTATAATATCTGCCCCTTTTTAAAAACAAAATGACGTTTAAACAATCAATTCAAGCTAAAATGATCAATAATCCATATTTATAACTCATAATAATATAACCAATTTATAGAGATTTTAAATATATAACATTCACACATAACTTTTCAACCATGGTTTCAACCATCTAGAATGTCCTAAGACAAAATGTGATAGATTCTTTTTTGAATACCAATGATTATCCCACTGTAACGTTCCTTTTTTTCTCCATATCTGATTGTCTGGCGGCGCGGATTAATTTCTGCTGCGGCTTTCCGTGCGCACGTCCCTCTTAAGGATGGTGCGCATGCCAATCGCAATGTTTTGTACCCCGGTACAAATATGCCAATAAAGATATATTCTATTCTATCTATTCTTAATCATTTTCTTAAATACAGACATTGACTGTGCAACTTTAACATCATATTCCAATCCATTCCATATACCAATTCCATGTATTAAAGTAAAACAACCCTTTAAACTTGTTCTATATTTCATTCATTCATTCAACCTTTATTTAGTCAGGTAAATCTCATTGAACCTCAAGGACTCATTTACAAAAGCGACCTGCTAAAAACTAAAGAATGATGAACAGCAATGGTAGAATTTCCTTAAACAATAGACAATAGAAAACAAAAGAGAGGAATACATTTAAAAAAAAATTTTTTTTTTTACAAAGTATCAAAAATTAGCAAAACATTATAAGGTAGATGTTTAAAATCAAATATTGTGGTTTAACAAACATATCTGTACCCTTTAAATTATAACAACTTTTCCTGTTTACAAAAAGCTTTTGAATATTTGAAGGTAAGAGTGTTGTTTTGTGCTTTATCCTATACATTAGTAACTAACTCACAAAAGTTTATTTTATAACTTAAAACAAATAAAATAAATATAGATTAGTATAGGAAGTCACTGACATAATAAATGGTGTTATACTTTGTAATAGGTGATTTGTGAAATTATTTGCGTACAGTGTAGTTCACGTTTCATGCAACCTTTCAACGGTCTGCTCAGCCAAATCTTCAGACGACTTGGTAACAACGACATACAAGATTTAGCAATCTAGTCTGTGCAATGATGTATTTCATAATTTGTTTTATGTTAAGCAAAAACCTGGTAACTCAGCTGAGTCGGCATGAACTCTACCCTTCTTCTCATCCCTTTTGTTTTTCTTCCATCTCTTGAATCCAGTAGACGCCCACACAGCGATGTTCTCAGGCTGACAGCACGCCGTGTCCTCAGTGTTAATTGATATAACTGTGTGGTATGAGCCTTAGCTGTTGCATTGCTTGTTCTCCCACGGGGTAACAGAGTAGCGCGGACATGCCGTAGATGTTTTACAGAAAGGGTACGGAGTGTTGGAAATGGATCGCTGCACAGCACAGATGCTGCGGTCCCTGAAGGACTTCCAAGTTTCTGGTTACAGTGCGTTTTGTTTCGTCAACAACTACTGTTGTAGAGTTCAGTCTTTTCGGAGTCATGTTGGCCTCCAGAGGAGTGGAAATACTCTGAGGGAGGCGGCAATACAAGCGAAGGGCTCAGTGTCGGACTCTGGGATTATAGTGTCCTGTGAAAATGAGAAAACCTTTTGGATGAAATAAGAACCACTTTCCCTTCACCATATCACTAAAATTAGAAACATCTAAAAATGATGCAGAAAAACTGGTTCATAAATGTGTCACGGCTAGACTGGACTGTTGCAATGGTTTGTTATCTGGGAGTCAAAATACTTCTTTTAAAAGTCTTCAGTTGATGCAAAATGCTGCTGCCAGAGTCTTAACTGGAGTTAGTGGGAGAGATCATATCTCTCCAGTTGCAGCTTCTCTCCACTGGCTCCCTGTCAAATACAGAACTGAAATCAAAATCTTATTTCTAACCTACAAAGCTCTCAACAACCTAGATCCATCTTATGCTACAGATCTTATTGTTCCATATTTTCCTAACAGAGCTTTTGCTTTCAGACTGCAGGTTTACTTGTGGTTCCTAGAGTTTCCAAAAGCAGAATGGGAGGAAGATCTTCCAGTTATCAGGCTCCTCTCTTGTGGAACCAACTTCCAGTTTCTGTCTGAGGCTGACACATTGTCCAGTTTAAGACTGGGCTTAAGACTTTTTGATAAATACTATAGTTAGGGTTGGCTTGGGCTTCCTGGGCTATCCCTTAGTCATGCTGCTATAGGCTAAAGGCCTCGTTATATTTGCGCTTTGGTCCGCTGGCTGGAAATCGCGGACTGCGCGCGCACTGAGCCGTGCGGCTTCATGCGTTTACAGTGTCGCCGCTGTGTTTATAGTTGATGCACGGCGGCGCATGGCAAAGTGCTGTTCTTTTACAGACCAGCAGGTGGCAGTACCTTCTAAGACCTGTGCATATGTTGCAAGAAAGGGTGTAGAAGAAGAAATCTACTGTAGAAGAAGAACTGTTTGACATCACACAACAACAAAAAATGGCTTTCCGCTCGCGTGCTGAACTGTTGTCTTTATTAGAGGAGCAAATCATAATAGAACAACAGTTATTGTGTCTTGCGGTTTTAATGCATGGAGTCAGCGGAGGAGGAAGCGATCACTTGACTTTTGGCAAAAAAACAAAAGAAAAGTCCAGATCAGGGATGAAGAACCAGATTGTCGGCACCTCCTTGCCCTCACTGCAGGACTTACACAGCAACCGCCTCACTCGGAAAGCCCTCTGCATGGCAGGTGATCCCACACACCCACTACACAGCTGCTTCAGACTGCTGCCATCAGGGAGGAGACTGAGGAGTCTCCAGGCTCGAACCAGCAGACTGAGAGACAGCTCTGTTCATCAGGCAGTCAGGATGCTAAACACTCTGCCTGCTCTGCCCTCCCTCCCACTTGTACTGCCTTAATCACAAAAAACTTTCACACATTACCACACAACACAAAGTTTTTAACACTGGACTCTGTGTCATCAATACGGGTCATTCACTCAACTCACGGTCATGTGCTCATTCAGTTTGCACTACTTCTCATATTTGCACTAATGTTTGTATTACATTACTGCCTATAGTCATACTACTGTTTACATTTACTGTTGACATTTATTACTACTGTTTACATTTATTACTACTGTTTACATCTAGACTTTTTATATCTACACTACTGCTGATATACAGTATATATTCTTTTTACTAGCCTTATTGCATAATGCCACTTTGTTTCTATACCAATATCAACTACCTCATACATATACTGTGTACATTAACCCCATATGCTGCTTTGTCACTCTTTACAAATGTCAAATGCCAGAACCTTCATTTATTTTATAGATATACTTTTTATACTTTATACTTCGGGACAGTATTACACTCTATTTCATTTTTGGTGTTGGTGAAACTTTTTATACTTTTATACTACTATGGAAAACTACTATGAAAAAACTCAGGACAGTATTACACTCTATTTCATTTTATGATTATGTTTATTAAATGTTGGTGTTTTGGTGTTGGTGAAACTTTTTATACTTTTTTACTACTATGAAAAACTACTATGCAAAAAACTCAGGACAGTACTAAACTTTTATTATTTCATTTTATGCTTGTTTATTAATTGTTTAGTGTTTAAATGGTTACTGTTGCACCGAGGGACTGAGAGAGAAATGCAATTTCAATCCTGTGTATGTCCTGTACATATTGCAGTTCTGACAATAAAGTTGACTTTGACTTTTGACTTTGAAGAAGGGGAATTTAATACATTGGTGTCTCATACAAAACATTCCTCCATGCGTCGCGACAGCGGCGCAGACAGCTGCAGGCTCTGGCGTGAAGAGCGTGAAGGCTGTCGGGTGAGGTCCCCACCCGACCTGTCAATCAATACAGTAGCGCCCACGGCACGCGCACTAGCCTTGCGGAGTTGGAAAATTTCGGAGGTGCACGACACGCGCCAAAACGATGCGCGGGGCATACGCGCAGGGGCGGGACGGTGATATTGCGTCACTTTTGGCGCGCGCACCCTGGCGTACTGCGCGACGCGTCAAGTATAAATCTAGCTTTAGACTGCTGGAGGACAAATTGACCACATTTCCTCAAATGAATAGTTACAAATGAAATTTATATTTCCAATTATTTCTATTTTACCATGTGTGACCAGAAGGTGGAGCTCTTGCTCTTTTAAGTTAACAGACGCACCAGAACACAGACTTGAGAAAATTACAATATTTATTAAACAATTTCATTAAAACAATTCTTTCTTTAAAACTGAGGTTTCATGTCCTCCACTCAGTCGCTGTAAAATAGTTATTTCCTCAAAAACAAGGATTCAAGTCCACCACTCGGTTCTTGTAAAACAGGAAGACTCAGAAATAATGGAAGACACTTTAAAGTTTAAACCATAATCAGTTGTTGTCGTCGTCCAGTCCAAATGCTCTTTTCAACGGAGTCAGAGAAGCAATGCTCTGCCCACACAACCTGCCCATCCAGTACAGGTTTTGTTGAAAGCGGCCCGAACACACTGGAAAGACAAGACAGGACAAGACAGCAGAGCGTCCACAGCGCTGCAGCTCCAAGCAGTAAAACCAGGTGCCTGAAACAGAAAACCCATTATTGTGGATTCAGGAAAATAATTAAAATCTAAATAGCAGGTAACTTACCCAGAGGTGGAGACACAGCCAAATCTGGGAGGAAGCAGGTCAGCAGGCGAGGGCTTAGCCGCACGCCACAACAATCTCGTAAACCTTCCTGTTTAACGGGAGTTTTTCCTTCCCACTGTCTCCTTTGTGCTTGCTCATGATGGGAGACTGTGACGAAGTGAAGATTCAACACAACCTGCTGCTTCCTTAGATAAAGAACTTTTACTTGCTTTTTATGTGTGAATGTTTTTGTTCACCGCCCTGAGACAACTTCTGTTGTGGCTTTATAAATCAACTGAATTGAATTGAAAACAGACAATATTTTAAGATTTCAAACTAAACACAAAGTCTCAGCTCGTGATCCCAGTTGTTCATGTTCAGCCACAGTCAATTTGGATTTTTATAGATGTCATAAATAGTAACGTCGTCTTTATTTTTGTTTAATTAATGACTCATTACTGTAGCGATTGTTAATTCATTAAAAAAAAATCCCTGCAAGTGTAACTATTACCTCTTCATTTCTTTTGAGTGATGATGCTAAAAAATCTGTTTGAAGGGTTTTAACTTTTACCCCTTTGCCCCTTCATCACACAAAACTAAACACAGGGAGCTTTTCCAGTTGTCAAGGGGGGAAGTGATGGAAAACACACGATTAACATCAACACATCAAGACTTACCACCATCTAAACATTTATCAGTTGTTAATTTAAAATCAATAATTACTGGAAAAATGTATTTGGACTATAAAATGACAAGCTATAAATCCTGAGACAAGAAGAATGAACAATTCAACATTGATAACAGTGGAAAGTACATAGCTGACCGCTCTTGCTGCTCCTTTATGGAATTTTATAGCATTTTTTAAATTAAATAACATTAAAAGAAAATCATGAACTGTGAGATCCACACGTCAACTGATGATCTCGTTTAATTTCTATATTAGCTTAACCTTTTTAAAATGGCTTATAGATAACCATTCCATGTTTATTTATAGAGCACTAAAAACAGCAACGAGGCCAACCAAAGTGCTGTACAATAGAAACAAACAAGCACAGCAGACAGGAAAACATAAAATAAAAATATACAGTAGATACAAATAGCCACAGAAACTAACTTCAATGGTCAACAATGTACAGTATAGTACAGAGAGGATCATAACAAATCACACCGTGTTAAAGGCAAGAGAATAGAAGTGGGTTTTCAAGCGAGACTTAAAGACTGTGAGTGAGGGAGCCTTCCTGATAATAATAATAATAATAATAATAATAATAATAATAATAATAATAATAATAATAATAATGAATTCAATTTATAACGCACTTTTCATTAGTGAAAATCTCAAAGTGCTACACACATTGAATGCTACACACATTCATACACCGGTAGCGGCAGACTACCATGCAAGGTGCTTTCCAGTCCTACCGGGAGCAACTCAGGGTTAAATGTCTTGCCCAAGGACACAACGACACATGGTGTGGGGAACTGGGATTTGAACCGCCAACCTTCCGATCGGGGACGACTGCCATTACCACTACACCACGGCCGCTGGTACACATAACATAACATCCACACATAACATCCAGGTTACATGTCCATAGAGAAATAAAACCTATTCACCCTCAGTGGTGGAGAAAGTACTAACACTGTACTTAAATAAAAGTACAAATAAACAGACAAAATTGTACTCTAGTAAAAGTAGAAGTACCACATTAATGTTTTACTTAAGTAAAAGTAAATAAGTACTTGCTTTTTAAAATAGATAGATAGATAGATAGATAGATATATACTTTATTGTCCCCAAGGGGAAATTTGTCTTGGACATCGTACGCCAAACAACACTTCTACCAACAATACAGTCACATGAACACAAAACAATTTAAAAGCATATAAAATAAAAACCTATTGCTCAGTTAAAAACACATTGCTTTTAAAAACACACATTGCTCAATAAGACCATTCAATGCTCAATAAAAACACATTTTGCACATTCCCACATACATCCAGCAGTAAATGAAACAACAATCAGACCAGAGCATCAGCAGCATCATGGAAAACTTACTATATACCTACTTTATTTAACAATCTGATCGATGTGGGGATAAAAGAATTTTTAAATCGGTTAAGTCTAAAAGCAGGGACTCTAAACCGTTTGCCAGATGGTAACAGTTCGTATTGTGAGTTCAGGATGTGAGCGGGGTCAGACAGTACCCTCCGTGCTAGTCTGAGGACAGACTCATCATAGATAGACTGCAGGGAGAAGTTATCAGTTCTTCCTATCACCTTCATTGCAGTTTGTACCATACGATGAAGTTTAGATTTAAGTTGCACAGAAAGATTGCCATACCACGCTGACATCCCAAACCTAATGATGCTTTCCAGTACGGCCTGATAGAATAAAAACATGAGCTTCTTGTTAACCCCAAAGACTCTGAGTCTGCGTAAAAAGTACAGTCTCTGCTGTAGACGGGAGCACAACATGTTAACATGAATTTCCCACTTGAACAGATTATCTAGGTGGACACCCAGATATCTGTAAGAACAGACCTGGTTTATTTTCTGGTTGTGAATAAAAAGTGGGAGATTATCACCCAAAGACTTGGGGTCAATCAGCATCTCTTCTGTTTTCCTGGCATTAATAATAAGGTGGTGGTCATCACACCATTGAACAAATGATTGAACCTCATTAAAATATGATGAGGAGTCCATATCCTCATGCAGCAAGCTGAGAATAGCAGTGTCATCAGAGAATTTAAAAACATAATTCCCGGGGCAGCTGCTGACGCAATCATTTGTGTAAATGGTGAAGAGGACAGGAGAGGTAACGCAGCCCTGGGGAACCCCAGTGCTGATGGACCTTGGCTCTGATAAGGTTTTATTGACTCTAACAAGCTGTGATCTTTTTGTTAAAAAAGAATAAAACCATTTAATAAGAAGAGGGTTAAGATTCATCTGCTGTAATTTCTTAATAAGCAGGTGAGGCTGTACGGTATTAAAAGCAGAGCTAAAATCTATAAACAGAAGACGGGCGTAGGCCTTTGGGTTTTCAAGATGTTTAAGAGTTAGGTGTGTGATGCCATTAATAGCATCATCTGTACCCCGTCTCTGTCTGTAAGCAAACTGGAAAGGATCAAGACCAGGGTTTATCTCTGATTTCAACAGGGACGCAACATATTTCTCAAAACACTTCATAACTATTGATGTTAGTGCCACTGGTCTATAGTCATTATTCTCAGATGGACTTGATTTCTTGGGGATCGGAATAATAATTGACTTCTTCCAAAAAGAAGGAACCGTATGTTGGTCAAGTGATTGCTGAAAAATAGGGCACCAGACTGGAGTGAGCTCTTCAGCACAGGTTTTTAAAAGAAAGGCAGAAATACCATCAGGACCAGCAGATTTATTTTTACTAACTCCACTAAACAGCGCCTGAATTTTGTAAGGATTAACTTCCAGTTGGGTACAGGAATCATCAAGATCAATGGACTGAAGAACTTCATCACACTTTGAAGTAGGATCTTGTGTTTCAAACCTCATAAAAAAATTGTTGAGCTCATTAGCTTTTTTAAGATCATCATCTGTGATGAGACACTTTCTCTTTGTAGTCATATTGACTGCTGTTTTCATAGAGTCCCATAACTTTTTAATACTTAAAACTTAAAGTGTTAAAGTAAAAATACTTGCTGAATGTACAGTATTACCTAACACAATGGTCAGTATAATTATGTGTGCCTACCGTATGTAAATTATCTGTAATACATTAAAAGTGTTGTTCCAGTTTAATGAACAATGCTGCAGATAATGCATGTTTTTACAAATTACTGTATTGTGTGACACAGTTTACACTTGGACTTGTGATTACACTTGGACTTGTGATTCTGTGCGTCAGAATTTCAGGGATGACTTGCAGAGTTAAATGTAATTAAGCAAAATAAAAAAGAGGAATGATTTTACCTTTGAAAGTTTTTATTTAACACAAAGAAAAATGTCATTTTAACTGCAGAAAACACATTTAAGTAAAAGTTGTCTGATGACAAAAGGAGCATTAGACCTGACAAAGGAACAGACTCTGATCATTTCAAAGTCAAGTCAAGTCAAAGTCGACTTTATTGTCAGACCTGCAATATGTACAGGACATACACAGGATTGAAATTGCGTTTCTCTCAGTCCCTCGGTGCAACAGTAACCATTTAAACACTAAAACACTGAAACATTTAATAAACATAAGCATAAAATAGTAAAAGTGTAACACTGTCCTGAGTTTTTGCATAGTAGTATAAAAGTATGAAAATTTACACCAACACTAAAACACTAAACATTTAATGAACATAAGCATAAAATGAAATAAAAGTGTATAGTCTCCAGTCTCCATTTCAACTGCAGTTTGTCATCAACTCTAGTTAAAATACTGTCTGGTCAACCTTGTAATGGATCAATAGTGAACAATATATTAACTTCCTGACACCATTTTCAAAACTTGGACCTGAGTGTCGAGACATTTGGAGACATCTCTTGTCTCCTAACATCCCATGAACTGACACATTTTAATATTGCAGCAATAATTTATTGTTCAAGTTCAGAAGAAGTTGGTTTTCAAAGTTT
>JBBPBX010038466.1:13408-30381 GCA_038048925.1 Garcialebias charrua
AAGTAACCCAGCACAACCAGCTAGCCACAGAGTTAGCGTCCAGTTCACCTCTGACCCGGAAGATGTCAAGATTCTATAGGCAGTCAACAGATTTAATGAAAAGTAACTAAAATACATAAAACTAACGACTCACCGTCGAGTGGTCGACACAAAACACACAATAAAATCCTCCGGCCGCGTTAATTTGGCTTGAAACAGCGGGGTTCTCTGCGGATTTATCCAAGAAACCCAGCACAACCAGCTAGCCACAGAATTAGCCCCCGAGTTCACCTCTGACCCGGAAGATGTCAAGATGGAATAGTCCATTTTTAGTAGGGGGATACAGAAATCGACCGGTTTTTGTATTGCGTTTTTAATGATCGTTTTCATCGTAACTATAATTATTTTTATGTTAAATGTACATTAACAAGCATGAGCAATGTTAGTGATGTAGGTGACTGGCCGGGGCGGGGCGGGGCCGGGGCCCCTGCTGAAATGGGGCCCCAAGCAACGGCATCATTTGCCTACATGGTAGATCTGTGTCTGTTCTCCCCTCTGCTCCCCCTCCAACCCTCCCTCCTCTCTGCTCTTTACGGTGAGGGAGGGGAAAAAGGCAAAACAAGCAGCTACGGAGCCAGCATAAGAGCCTGTAATAAGTTTATTCGTTTTTACTGATAGATAATTAGTTATTAGCGGTACTGCATTTTAAATAAAAATAGCACAAATCCGCTTATGAATTATAAAAGTTAGTCACTCCGCTGTTACGCTGACAAAAACGTTAGGTCCGCTGTAAGCGGATTAGCGCATTAGCGGTCCCTAGCGTTCATATGCCCACCTTTGGTAATATCACTGAAGAATGTTAGTTTAGATTCCACCTTACAGAGGGAAAACCAGTGCAATATTTCACAGGGAGACTTTTTTTTTTGTCTGCTAGTAAAATATCCCACAAACCGCTGGACAGATTTTATTAAAGCTGTTTGAGGCAACTGGTTGCTCATTGGCTGTAAAGTACCAAAATAATTGCTCTAAAGGCCAACAATGACCATCCCTTAAGATGGGGAATTGGTTTATGGAATGACAAGAAAGTTAATTCTCAATAGTCCAGGTATCAAATCCGCTCATTCTCAATCAGTTCATCTGGACAGTTTCTTTTTAGCAGAAACGTTTCACCCTCACTCCAGAGGGCTTCCTCAGTCAGAGTAGTCCAAAGCACACTGAAGTTAACCCACCAAGTAAGCAACTTATGTGGACCAACCAGTTTGCTGTAGCCAAGATGGTTTCTGGGGGCGTGTCCCTCGTCGACTCCTCCCAGGCAGGCAGACATGTCCAAAGTGGTTCAAGACAAGAAAGTTAATTCTCAATAGTCCAGGTATCAAATCCGCTCATTCTCAATCAGTTCATCTGGACAGTTTCTTTTTAGCAGAAACGTTTCACCCTCACTCCAGAGGGCTTCCTCAGTCAGAGTAGTCCAAAGCACACTGAAGTTAACCCACCAAGTAAGCAACTTATGTGGACCAACCAGTTTGCTTACTTGGTGGGTTAACTTCAGTGTGCTTTGGACTACTCTGACTGAGGAAGCCCTCTGGAGTGAGGGTGAAACGTTTCTGCTAAAAAGAAACTGTCCAGATGAACTGATTGAGAATGAGCGGATTTGATACCTGGACTATTGAGAATTAACTTTCTTGTCTTGAACCACTTTGGACATGTCTGCCTGCCTGGGAGGAGTCGACGAGGGACACGCCCCCAGAAACCATCTTGGCTACAGCAAACTGGTTGGTCCACATAAGTTGCTTACTTGGTGGGTTAACTTCAGTGTGCTTTGGACTACTCTGACTGAGGAAGCCCTCTGGAGTGAGGGTGAAACGTTTCTGCTAAAAAGAAACTGTCCAGATGAACTGATTGAGAATGAGCGGGTTTATGGAATGGTTTGAATAATATTAAAAAAGAGGAATCATTATTTGTATTCAAGAAAAAGATCAAGAATATAATGCTGATTAGATATACTGTACTGTATTTAAGTTAGTTAATATTTGGGAAATATAATGAATAATTGTGACAAGTTTTGTGGTTGTTGTATTATTTGTGAGTATTGCTTGAGTTGATTGTTTGAATTGATTTTGTTAAGAAGGGGCAGAAATGATAAGCTTTTATTCTTCTTCTGCTGCCTTTCATTTTATAGTTTTTTTTTTGTTTTCTTGAAATTGTATTGTTTTTTAATTGAAATGAAATGAATAAATAAACAAACAAAAAAACAATGTAACCTGTACCTGATGGGCTTATAGCCCAAGCTGTGTAGGGTAATGCTGACTAAACTCAATAGCAAAGTATTTTACCAAGTAGATTGCAAAGAAAATGTTTTTCAAAACTACTTAATGTGTAACAAAGAGGTTTATACAGGTAGTCCCCGAGTTACGACGCAGTTCCGTTCCTACGCCCGTTCGTAACATGGAAATCGTCGTAAGTCGGAAAATACATCCAAACGGCACCTCATACGTCCAAACGGCCCCTCATACATACAGTACTGTATTTTTACCAAGCACTTTGCCTATCCTAACACATTACCCTAAATAATTATCAAAAAACACATACAGTACATTTAAAGCCATAATGAATGGGAACAAATAGTTAATTTCTTATTGGGAGCTGGTGCGCATCCTGTAGCTTCACAGCATTTACAGCAGTGTCTGTTAGCATGTTAGCTCATTGCTCAGCTGTTCCTCCGCTCAAAACAATAAGGTCTCCTGTGTTTCCACGTGCGGTCAAGCAGTCCAGAGTTAGCATATTTAGCATTAGCCCCTCCTGACCTCCTCCTCTGCTCCCTTCTGCCTGAGGTCTCAAGTTTCCAGCACGTAAAGCTCCCCCCTCCCTCCCTCCAATAAGTTTCGTTTCTCCTGTAAGTTTCCTTTCGGTACCATATTTTCTGGTGTAAAGGCACATAAACCACGTAACTTGAAACAATGCTTTTCAATGGGAGGCGTTCGTAAAGTTGAAACGTCATAAATCAAGACCGTCGTAACCCGGGGACTACCTATATATGATTAAAGTACCGGTAATACTATGATAATGACAGAACAATGCACCAATACAAAGCAAATCCCTGTTAGTCTTTCAAATAAAACATATCTGTTAAATCCTGCTTTATCCCTAAAAGCAATAAATGAAGTTGAGTTTAAATCAAATTTCTTCTGAAAAACACGAACTATGCCTAAAGTAGTCACTTCAGCTCCCCTCCCCCTACTTTGTCACCTTACAACTTGATATTAAGAAATGAATTGTTCTGGAAACTATTTTTCTCAGTCCACCACTGCAGTAAGCTCTTGTACGACCAGTACAAAAACACAACAACATACAGTACTGTATCCCACTGCATAACACTGTATACCACTGTATCCCATTGCATGGTAAATGGTAAATGGAGCTTACTTATATAGTGCTTTCCAGCCCCCTATGAGGGGCCCCAAAGCGCTTCACAGTATCAGCCATCCACCCATTCATACACACATTCATACACCGGTAGCGGTAGACTGCCATGCAAGGCGCCATCCAGTCCTACCGGGAGCAACTCGGGGTTAAGTGTCTTGCCCAGGGACACAACGAGGTATGCAGTGACCGGGGCTCGAACCCCGGACCTTCCGGTCCTGAGCCGGCTGCCCTGCCTCTACACCATCTCGGCCCCTATATACCACTGTATACCTCTGTATCCCACTGTATACCACTCTATACCACTGTATCCCACTGTATACCACTGTATACCACTGTATACCACTGTATCCCACTGTATACCTCTGTATCCCACTGTATACCACTGTATACCACTGTATACCACTGTATCCCACTGTATCCCACTGTATCCCACCCACTGTATACCACTGTATACCACTGTATACCACTGTATCCCACTGTATCCCACCCACTGTATCCCACTGTATCCCACCCACTGTATACCACTGTATCCCACTGTATACCTCTGTATCCCACTGTATACCACTGTATCCCACTGTATACCTCTGTATCCCACTGTACAGGTAGTCCCCGACTTACGAGCGAGTTCCGTTCCTCCGAGGCGCTCGTAAAGCGAAAATTCGTAACTTGGAACGGCCGCCACGTGTCTCGTAAGTCCGGAATTTCGCTCGTAAGTTGGAACGGTTTTGCTAGCGCGACTACAAACACTCGTTTTTCATCGAAAAACTGCTTACGAGTGCATAAAAATGATCGGAAACGTGTGTCCACATGTTTAGCTAACGAACTGTGGTGAAAAAACACAGAAAAACTCGGTATTTTTTGCGTTTTTTCCAAAAATTCGCCAGCTCGTAAGTCCGGAACCTCGTAGGTCAGAGCGCTCGTAAGTCAGGGACTACCTGTATACCACTGTATCCCACTGTATCCCACCCACTGTATCCCACTGTATCCCACCCACTGTATCCCACTGTATACCAATGTAAACCAACATATCAAACAGACACTGGGTCCTGATTTGAAAATACCTTACTCAATTGTACATTTGTTTGTCTGAATCTTGAATGCAGATTCCAGGCAACAAGATGACGTCTTTGAACCTAGCCACCATCTTTGGCCCAAATCTTCTCCACAAACAGAAGAACTCCGACAAGGAGTTCAGTGTCCAGAGTTCGGCCAGGGCCGAGGAGAGCACGGCGGTCATCGCCGTGTTGCAGAGGATGATCGCTAGCTACGAAACTCTATTCATGGTCAGTGACTCTGCCTAATCTATCGACAACTTTAGAATTAAAATACAACCAGACTGATAGAAGACAGATGTAAGAGAAATGGGTTTATTTGCAGTCACAAAGCATCCCAACAGCAGACTAAAGAGCTTCCCATCCACATTCTATGACATGTTTTCTAATACCTTATAATTCTTTGTGTGCTTGCAAAAGACACAAACATTTTTCAATAATTTCTGAACAGTCAAGCAGTTTGGGTCATTCCAGGGTCAAAGATTTGGGCTATGTTTGTAATTTTTTTCTGCATTGTAGTCCAATGCAGAGATACTAATTGCATCACTGATCTGTTACTAATTCACTTAGCCTGAGTGAAAAATGATTTATAGGCTGATTGAGTTATTTTAAAGGCTCCACAAAGTTTCGTTGTACCCTGCTTAAATCTGGTTGTTGAGTATCAGACCAATTATTTTCAGAGCATTTGAGAGAATCATTTTCCTTTTTACCGTATCGTGATATGTATACATAAACTCTGGCAACACAGGCTTCATAGGATCATAGCCATTTTCGTTTGACATTCAACTCTATTGTTTTGGTCCTTTACACATGCTTTTTCTTTAACTTTTACTCAAAAACATGACTTTTCTTTAGTTTTTCACATGGTAGCAGTGTGCAATGTCGGAAGTCTGAAGCACAACTGAACTATAGGTATATATGACATTGTTTAGAATAATTGTATTCCAATGAATCAGAAGTATCTAGGCCACAATGCATCACAAAATATGGACTTTAAGCATGCGTATGTAACTGTAATAAGTTCAGTTGTAAACTTTGTTTTAGGATTGTGTTAAGACTACGGTAATCTCCTTGCCTAATATACATAGTTCTCTAGCAAGAAAGCCTTCATGGATAAACTTGAGCATGTAAAAACGAATGAAAGGGTTCTAAAACGATTGCACCCAGCCACCATTGGGGAGAAAATGTATTGTAGGGTGCGTATTAAGCAGATTTACCAATGAACTCAGATAGTTTGTGTTTTAGGTGTCCCCTGATCTGCAAAATGAAGTTCTGATGAGCCTTTTGGAGACCGATCCTGATGTGGTCGATTATCTCCTCAGGAGAAAAGCTTCACAGTGAGTTGCACTCATCGTTGTCTGGTTAGAGTCCTTTTTCCTTCAACCTTTCATTGTGGTTTTCATATTATAACAGGAGTCCTGACATTTTGCAGTCAGAGGAGGCCTTCAACCTGAGCGAGCGGCATTCATCAAGTGACTCCAACAAGGCATCCAGCGGTGAGGTGTCTCCTTACGACAACAACTCTCCAGTGTTGAGCGATCGCAGAGGGGAACCAGGGAGCCTGGCCAGCGACCCACAGCAGTACTCTGTTGTGGGGCAGGAGGCCGGTCTTGACAGCTGGGGGTCCAAAGGTCAGCGTGGAAATGACTTGGGGTTGCAAACTGAAATTAATTTTGCCGTCGCCAAATTAAATAACGATCAGTTTTCTTCTTTCAGAGGAGCCTGTTAACATTTGGGGCACGTGGCACAGTACTCTCAAACCACCTCTCAAGGATCAGTCGTACACAGGTAACCAGTTTTCAATTAGCTGAGATCTATTACGGTGTGAGAAATTTTTGTTGTACTTCACTGTGCAAGGATAATACTTTGTAAAAGCAATCTGCTTCTTAATTAGACAAGAAGTTCCCAAGTTTAGGGAACAGAACCATTCTGTAGGTTGAGAAAACATAGACTATATGCCACGAGTGGCGGTGACGTACTTCCGTTAAATTACAACCCACGTCCGCCACTTCCGGGTCCCATCCACTGCCGTTGTTGTTAGCGTTAGCTCCTAGTAGCAGACCATGACAACGACCCAAAACGGGAAGCGGCTGCGAGCTACTGGCACTACAAGTGAGTTCCGTTGTGTCCGCCCACCGGTGGGTACAGCTGTTCCGTTCCCCCGCCGAGGGGGGGTTAGGGCGACAATGGAACGCGGCTAACCGTAGGGGAAACGTCGCTATAGATTTATATGGATTTATATGTGTATAGAGTTATTATTGGTGTGTATGTAGATGTTTTATTAATTGTATTTACTCATTTATGTTCGTGTCATTCCCGCTAACCGGAAGTGCGCCGCCCGGGTAATAAATGCGGAAGTGCTAGAACGGGAGTCCGTGGCATATAGTCTATTTAAGGGGCTTTAACGTAATCTCGAGACAATTTTTTTTTCCAAATATTGCTACAAAAACAGGCAGGTGGCTCAGCTGGTAGAGCAGTCGCCTCTCAGTGAGAAGGCTGTCGGTTCAAATCCCAGCCCGGAACCTTTCTGGGGGGTGTTTGCATGTTCTTTCCGTGCATGCGCGGGCTTTCTCCGGGTACTCTGGTTTCCTCCCACAGACCAAAAACATGCATGTTAGACTGATTGGTGACTCTAAATTGTCCCTAGGTGAGAGTGAAAGAGTGGTTGTCTCGTTTGTTTCTATTTGTCCCTGTGATGGTTTCGAGACCTGTCCAGAGTGTACCCCACCTCTCATACAGTGGCTGCTGGACATGGGCACCAGTGACCCCCATGACCCAAAAAGGAAGACTTGGGTAAATAGATAGATGAATGCTACAAAAACTAAAATAAGTGCTTACGGTAATAGCAACCTCCTATTAGCTACAAGTATAAACTAAAGGGTTTGTAGGCTTTGGAAGAGCTATTTGGAAACAACTGCTCTTGGTTCAAGGGTTGAAGTAAAATTGATAGCTTCTCATCATTCTTCACATGAAATGCAGTTATGAAATCATTGTGCTATTAACTTTCCTATAAACTTTTTATACCGTTGATGCTCCTCAGGCAGGAAAAGTTTGGAAAAGCCAACTATCAGAAAGGTTATGTGTGACTCAAGAACATTTAGGGCAGTTCATTCTTCGGACTCTCCAAGAATAAAAAATACATTTCCAAAACTAAGAGGTGTGAAGTTTTGTGTTTTTTACAGCAGCTATTTAATTGTAGTGCCTCTGCATCACACAAAAATACATTGCAGTTTTGGTTTATTGTGTAATGGAACATGCCTTAAAAATTTTCTATACATAAATGAGTTGCGACAACAACAAGGACTTCACATTAAGTATGCTGATGACATGGCCCTAGTTGCTGGTCTGAAAGACATCAATAGCCCCTCCTACTCCCAGCTCATAGATCAGCTCTCCATCAGGTTTGATGAGTTTTCTGGACCTTAATGTCAGTAAAACTGAGGAGCTTGGTCTGGGAGGTAGATGGTGAGCAGCCAGCACCAGTCCTGTATTCAGACCTGTTATAAAAGGATAGGAAGTAGAGCAGGTCACTGAATTTCAATACCTCGGAACAATAATTGATAACAAGTTGACCTTTCAGCCCAACGCTGACTGTATTTACAAAAAAGCCAGACAGTGTCACCTTGGGGTGTCAATGAGTGCACACCTATTTCTCCAGCTCCCCGGGCGCTTTCGGGCTGCTCACTGCACCACCTGGTAGGTGGTTGGGTTAAATGCAGAGACGAATTTCGTCTATGTATGGGAAACATACGCAGATGACAGGAAAAGACATTCTTATTCTTATATAAGCTAAGGAACTTTAATGCTACCAAAAATACCTTGCAATTGGTGTACAGGTCACTGGTTGAAGGTGTTGTTTCCTTTAATATTGTCTCATGGTATGGAAACCTTCAAGCCAGAGACAGGAACAAGCTGTCCCGGGTGGTCAAACAAGGTAGTCACATCATTGGTCATCAACAAGTACAACCTACAGATCTGTACAGTCAGGTTCTAGAAAAAAGTCAATCCAGGTTTACAATGACCCAACTCATCCACTGCAGCCATTATTCAGGTTGGTACCACCTGACCAGACTGGTGGTTCCTCTGGTAAGAAACATGGGGACAGAAAGTAAGTCTCTGCTGTCCTTAATATGTTCCTATTTAAATGTAGCCTTGTGTGACAAACCATTGTCTGCTGAGATGTTTTTATGTTTTTAATGTATTTTAGAATTGATTTTACAGTATTGGGTTAGCAAAGCCTTTTCAAGTTTTATGACATTTTTAACTTGTGTTGTTTTTGTATGTATGAGCCAGATGGTAAAGATAAATCTCCATCTCATGGAATGTTTTGGAAAATAAAGTTATATTGATTGACTGATTGATTCAAGATAAATAAAACATTAGACTAAAGAACATTTAGCTAAAAACCGAAGTACAAGACTGATCAACGAAGGCATTAAGGCGGACTTTTTGTGGCAAAACAGTAGATTTTTGTGTGTTCACCACTCATGCATGTGAAAATAGATCATTTTGGAGTGTAAACAATTAAGGCAAAGTTCGGAATTATACTTAGTAAAAAAGAAGAACAATGTAAATGTAAAAAACAGGTTTATTGGTATGCATTTAACTAAATAACACAATAACATGGTTAGACACGATCTTTTAAGGAAACCCCAAAAAAGATGGTTGAATTTTTGTTGAAAGCACCTATCGTGTTTTTTTTTTTGTCATTGGAAATGAAACGAGACCAAGGTGAACAAATCATTGTTTGCACAGGGAGTCCTTGAGTTACGTCGCCCTCGACTTACGACAACCCGGACTTACGAACGCGCTCCGAACGCTAGTACATGCTGTGTTTATAGATGAATGTGGGGTGTAATGTGGTTAATGTGTTAGCTAACCATTTGTAAATAAAGTTCTGTGCATGTTTATGAACCAGTATGTACGCTTGTTCAGTCTCATGTCGATAAACAGGTGTGCGGCGCAGCGTACAAACGCACGTGTTCTGAATTCCGACTTACAGTATTTTCCGTTGTAAAGGTTGCACCGTTGTATAGGTCGCATTGTCCAATTATTGCCCAAAAATTGGAAAAATCCATAAATAGATTGCACCGGTGTATAGGTCGCACCTATGTCACCGCCGATGTAACGCGTCATCCACCACTGACGTGCCGCGTCACCGCTGAGTCAACCCGGCAATATGGACCGAGTGTTTAGCTCTGCTGCTAATGTCTGCCACAGGAGAGTCCGACTCTGAAAACACGAATAAAAAAATCGAATTTCATCAAAAAATTTCCTCCAGGCCATAGTTAAGTACATTAAAGCTCATATAATTACAATCTGTAAGCAGAAAAAATATACACCGATTGGTTTCAAAGCTATTTATAACATAAACAGAAATATGCTGGTGAAGATTCTCAGTCGTCCAGGACATGATAAATCAAAAAGGCGTTCAATTCAAGATCAACTGGACTTTATTTGTAACAGAAGACGTTTCGCTTCTCATCCGAAAAGCTTTATCAATTCAATGAACCAGACTGTGTGTGCGTGTGGATTTATAACAGGAGTCACGCACCATCATATGTAAATTGCAAGCTGAGGTAACACATACATGTAAATTGACAGATCACACCTTAACAGTAGGGAGTTCCCTTGAAGTCTCTGACAGCAGACACAACAACTGTATGTAAATTGACAAAAAACACCTCACAGCCCAACAACAGAGGTTTCTCAACAAACTTTGCTAGTCTAATTCACAGACAAGACACCTCTGCTCCCATCCGGTGTAAAACGTTTGTGAATCAGTCCCAAAACTGAGTTGTAAGTCTTGGAAAGTTGAAATCTCAGACCTCCTCCTCTGTTAAGAGAAGGTTTTTCTCTCTTAACATACAAAGCTTCCTTAACACCCCTCTCAAACCATCTGTGCTCTCGGTCCAAAATTTGCACATTTTCATCCTCAAATGAGTGTCCCTTGTCCGTGAGGTGGAGGTGAACAGCGGAGTTTTGTCCAGAGGTGGTGGCTCTCCTGTGTTGGGACATTCGTCTGTGAAGAGGCTGCTTCGTTTCTCCAATGTAACGGTCTGAGCAGACCTCGCTGCACTGGACTGCATACACCACACCACTCTGTTTGTGTGTGGGGGTTCTGTCCTTAGGGTGGACCAGCCTCTGTCTGAGAGTCCTGCTGGGTTTGAAATGTACTGGGATGTTGTGTTTGTTGAAAATCCTTCTGAAATTCTCTGAGACTCCAGCAACATAAGGAATGACAATGTTTTTCCGTCTGTTAGCATTTTTCTGTTGATTATTGTGTTTAGCAGATTTCCTCGCTGACTTGACAAAAGCCCAGTTGGCCTTTTTGATAAACAGAAATAAAACCAGAAGCTAACAGAAGCTAATGCTACTAAAATATCGTTTTTTTTAAATCTCAAACATCTAATAAAACTACTCACATGTAAACGTCCACACTGTGATTACATTCTGTAAGTTTCAGAAAAATCCGCTGAGTGGTTCTTGACTTATCTTGCAAACAAACAGCAAACAAACAGAGCTAACAGAAGTTACATCCAGACCAGGAGGCCGACAGTCAGTCCGAGCAGAGGAGCTTTTTTCGGACACATGAGCTGGAAACGGTCGGTGTACTCCTCTGAAAGTGTCCCCTAGCGGCCAAAACTGGTACTGCACTACGCCCCCTAGCGGACGAAAGTGGTACCGCACCATTTTCTGCCAAAGTGAAAAAAGGTCATAACTGAGGCAAACATTGGTCTAAAAATATGGAAAAAAATTCCATAAATAGGTTGCACTGGTGTATAGGTCGCAGGCCTTGAAAAAAAACATAAAAAGGTGTGACCTATACACCGGAATATATGGTACGTCAAAATCGGGTTACGAATGGCCTATAGGTCCGGAACTCGTTCGTAAGTCGGGGACTCCCTGCATACGTTTGTTGTGATGTTAACTTTGTTATTATTCATTCAAAGTAATTCCACTGACGTGGTTATGCTTTGTTTTTAGGTTCCCATGGCAACGTGTCTGAGGAAAGCTCGCGCGGCTCACAGGACAATGTCGACGGACTCCCCGGGGACTACAAGCAGCACACGGTGGCACAACGGACTCAAACGGCGCCTGGCGTCCCTAAGTGCAGACCCCACCCACCGGTCACCCGAGTGTGTACGGGTCCTAATGTGGAGACGCGGCGACCCCGCCTTCACATAAACACTAACCCCTCGGTGACGGCCCACCTCAACAGCGTGCAGGGCTCCCAACGGGCGGGCGGGCAAGCCAACAAAGATGGCCGCTCTCCTCCTCCGTACAATGCACAACACAGACTGGCAGGTTCGCAAGGGTCCCCTCAGCTCGTGGTGTCTCAAGCCAGGTCGAGCATGCAGAGTGACTCAGCCTCAACAAAGGAGACGCGAATGGCGCCACAGACTCCAGAGTGGCGGGACTGGCAGCGGGATCGGTATCAGATCTGGCAGCTCTTATCCTCAGACAACGCCGACACGCTGCCGGAAACACTGGTGTGAGCTCAGTCCGGGAAGTCCTGATGGGCTTCTGTGGAAACTTGGGAGGATTTGAACCTTTTCAAAGACGACTTTTCCTCATTCTTATCGTTTTCTTTCCCCCGATTTGTCTATACGTGCACCTCCTCATCTACGTAAAGCCTTCGTTCTCTCCTGCATCTCATCGCCATGGTGTTGTTTACATGTGCAGCTGCTGCCTCATATGGACTTTTATTTTGAAATCTTAGAGCCACGAGTAACTCTTGGTTTGTATTCATTTCAGCTTGTGTCCTTTGTTGCCTTCGTGTTTTGTCCATCAAGACATTGTGTTTGGAGCACTGTGCCCACTAAATATACCTCAGTGAAAAACATATTTTTTGTAACGTTAGACTTTTTTTCTCCAGGTCAAATTTGCATTGCTTTGCTTAAAAATTATATATATATGTATATATTCTTATTATTCGCTACATTTTTTTTTTTACTTTACAAAGATGTACACATTAGTAACTGCTGCTAAACACAGATTTTGTGTCCAAACTATTAGTGTATTAATGTACGTCTTCAAAAAAGGAAAAAAAAAGTACTTTGAACAAGTATTCACACTTAAAACTCTCTTTTAAGTTTGTCTTCGTACAACCAAAAACTCCAAAGTATTTTAGGGGGAATTTGTGCGATAGTCCGACAAAAACGGCAAAATTATAAAGTGGAAGGGAAACAATGGGTTTAAATAAATAAATGAATAAATCTTATATGTGGCGTGCTTTGCATTCAGCTCTCCTGAGTTGATAATTTGTAATAACCAACCGTTGCTACAATTACAGCTTCTAATCTCTTTGGGGTTTGGCTTTTCAGAATAAGGCTCTCTTTGCCGGTGCGTAGGAATGGAACTCGTTCGTAAGTCGGGGTCCTCGGGGACTCCCTGTAGTGTGTTCCTTGGCCTTCATGATGCTGTTTTGAAACAAACCTCTGAAGCCTTCACAGAACAGCTGAATTTACACAGAATATTCTCAGTTTAGATGATTTCTGAAGGCGGTTTGCTGATGCTGAATAAAAATGCGTGCCACATTTTACAGAAGCGAAAACCATGTGCATATACAGTACTCCCTCAATACATCGCGGTTCAATTTTCGTAGACTCATTCTTTCGCAGGTTTCCTATGTAAAATTGTACACAATTTCCTGGTGGCCTGGCCGCTCTGTGATCGCCGAGGGGCCCCCTCCTTTCTCTTTCCGAGGCTGTCAGTCTCGGAAAGAGAAAGGAGGTGGCGGGGATGGAGTCTGTCTTTCCTCATCGTGGGAGCTTCAGTGAAAGGGATATCAGAGTGGCATGGATTGTTTATTTAAAATAACCAAGCGCAACCTGAACCGAGCCGGGATATTTCCCGGTTCACGGTACATTTCCCGGTTCCCTGGACTCCCGATGGCCTTTCCACCCCCGGGCGATGATTTTCTCAGTAACCGTAAAAGCGTTTAGAGAGTTTAAAACATTGTTAAGAAAATTGCAAGAGTGTGGGAAGGGTTTATAAAGCCTTAAAAAAAAATATAAATGCTAAAATAAATATAGCATCCCTACTTTGCAGATTTTCACCTTTTGCGGTGGTGTCTGGAACGTAACCCCCGCTATAAGTGAGGGATGTAATTTTTTTGCCAATACAGGTAGTCCTCGACTTACGGCGGTCTCGACTTACTATGATTCGACTTTACGAATGCGCTCCCATTGAAAAGCATTGTTCGAGTTACGCCGTTTATGCGCCTTTACAGCAGAAAATACGGTACCGAAAGAAACTTAGGGGAGCTTGAAACTTACAGGAGGGGGTTTCCACTGACGCGCTCTGTGGAAACTTAGAGGCAGACCTCATTGCGCATGGAAATACAGGAGGAGCGGAGGACAGCTGAGCAACGAGCTAACATGCTAGCATCGAGCTAACATGCAAACAGACGTTGCTGTAAACGTTGTGGACCTCTTGAAGCAAGCTGCAGAGCTCGGAGGTGCACATGCTAACAGACGGAGGAAGAAATGACCAGCTCCCAGTAAGAAATGAACTCTTTTTCTTTCATTATGGCTTCTAAATGTATGTGGTTTTTGATAATTATGTAGGGTAATGTGTTAGCATAGGCTAAGTGCTTGGTAAAAAGTACAGTACTGTACGTATGAGGTGCTTGGATGTATGAGGTGCCCTTTGGATGTATGAGGTGCATGTATGAGGTGCCCTTTGGACGTATTTTCAACTTACGGCGATTTTCGTGTTACGAACAGGCGTAGGAATGGAACTCGTTCGTAAGTCGGGGACTACCTGTATGTCACATTTATTTCCAGCAAAATATTTTAAAGTATTTGGTTGTAACACAAAATGTGGAAAAAGTCAAGGGTGTACTTTTTCAAAGCCCTGATGGTAAAGAACATTGGACCTTACATCATATTCAAACTGTAAGCAAATGCATATAAATATTACATATAAATAAATGTGTGAAATGTATCTTTTTCCTCAAAGTATCTACCTAAATACACAACAGCCACTTCACCGGCAGTCTAGAAGTTTTGTCAGACCTCTGTTCTCATTTTTAATACAGAATGTAAAATGCTTCACTTTTGGCTGAGTCCTCGTTTTATAAAAGTTATCAAATGAGTTTGTTTATTTGTGCTTATGCCGCCTTTTGGACTGCAGGAATAATGTGCCAAAACCTCTTTGTTAAGTTTGTTGTTTTTGTCACGCATCCAATTGTTTCTTGCAACGGCGGGTTTGTTGGGTTTTTTTGGTTATGAGGTGGGCATAAAACAAGAAAAAGCACTCCTTAAAGACTATTTACACTACTGGTATTCACTTTTAAGTATTTTTTTATGAGCCATAAGGTAGATACAGACAAAATAAAACTTGTAGTTTACCCCCCACCCAAAATATTGAATCCAGCCCTAAAATCTGTGTTTCAGCGGCATCAAACCCAGTTCCAAAATGGGTCAAAAATTAAAAACTTAACTTTAGTCAATACGACCTCCAGTCAAATACCATCATAACATTTTGGCTGCAAGAACTTTGTCAGTCCCATTTGTCACCTTTACCGTATCAAAATCAAAGATTACAGAAAAATTCAAGCTAGTTTTTTCTTGGCTTTGAAGTTGTCCAACTATCTTGAGAAGTCTTGTAGGCTCAATGTTGAAGTAAAATGAAAAGCGATAAATTATTTTACTTTTAAAATATCATCTTATGGGCCAGATGATGTTAACAAGGGGCATATTTGGCCCTCGGGCCTTACGTTTGACACATGGGATTGCACCTGTTAAGTAAATTTAGTACAATACAATTTTATTTTGGCAGTGTCATAGTATTGAGAGGTCCATAAGTCCATAACAGTGTAAAACCTTTATTTTCCACAACTATTGTTTTAAAACCTGATTTTATTCCCAAAGTCATTACAACCATTAATCAAAAAGGCGTTCAATACAGGATCAACTGGACTTTATTTGTTGCAGAAAACGTTTCGACTTCTGTCCAGAAGTCTTTTTCAATTCTGAATACAACCATTAATACATTTAAATAAATGGCATTGATTCATGCTCCTATGAAAGTAACTTTTCACATTAAAATGCCAAAACCAACTCCAACCACAGTTTTTCTTAAATATATTCAAATTGATACAGAAAAACAAATATTTTGCTCCAGTTTTAGAAATAGCATGTCTGAAGTAAGAATTTAAGCAAAGCTAATGCCGCCATCTACTGCCGGAAAATACACATTTGATTATTGCCACCTCCAGCTCATTCACCATTACCATTGGAACCCCCTTAACAACATATACTTTAAAGAATGCGATTAAAAGCACCTTCTGTGAAAAAAAAAAAAAAACAGCAAATGTTTTAGGAAATAAGTGCCATGTATGTCCTGCTCTTCAACCACCCCCCATGTGTTATTCAATTTTTCCACAAGTTTTTTGTATTGTCTGTTGAGTGTTGTATTATGAAAATATATTGCATCGAAAAGAAAATGGAAAAAAAAAAGTATTCCTTATTGTCCTTGTTTATTGTCAAATTCTGATGTCACCTTTTACCTTGTTGAATCCACTATGAAACTACCGGAAACTTCGTGTTGTGTTATTTTTTTTATTTCGTTTTTCTATTGCAGGTTTAACTGGGTCCAAGTTGTAAACAAAATGTTTGGTAACTGCTTTTGTATGGCTTGTCATCATCCGCGTATTTGATTTTATTAAATATGATCAAGTTTACACCAGGTGTTTTTTTAAATACTTCGGAGGTGTACAGCATGACTATGACGGTGTGCTGCTGTGCAGTACTTCAACAGAAACCGTACGGTAATCATTTATCAACTATAACAATGTGTTTTATACTCAACGGCACACAGATGGCGTTACAGATTGTTAATCCCTGCCATCAAAAAGCTGGTCGTCATGTAATTGCCTTGGTATGTGTATTCGTATTCCTTTGTCTGTTAGCAAAATATAAAACAGTGGACGGAAACTCCGAAAGTACCGTAAACACCGGATTTTCATCTACATTGGATTCACTTTGGAAGGCAAGCTAATTCAAGATGGCCGCCTCTTCCAATTGAAATCCAACTGATGGTTCCCCACTGGCAGTGGCAGACAGCCTTCCCCAGCATTACCAAACCACAAAACTTTATTTAAAACTTTAGCAGATAATGTAATGGTTAAAATGCATTGCTTCAAAGAAGATTTCCATGCTTTTTTTGAATGTATTTGAAGCTTTAAATTGCCCTTTACTGCAATATTTTAAACATGAGTGGCTTAACTAGATTTGAATCTATGCATTTTACCCGAGTTAGAGACAATTGTATCATATGGTGCCTAATTTACAAGACCATTATGCTTTATTGGATAGAGTTTAGGTTAATCTCCTTGTAGGTCATAAAGCTTTTGTCTCTGATGCCAGCTTATTTAATTTATTTCTGAGTTATTTTAAAGCTGCACTGTGTAACTTTGTAGTGCAGTCTGTAACTTTTCTAACAATATATTTTTTACATATTTCTTCACTCTGTCACTATCTACTGACAGACTGATGTTAGACAAAGTAA
>JBBPBX010038467.1:8571-22700 GCA_038048925.1 Garcialebias charrua
TTTTTAGTAGAAACGTTTCACCCTCACTCCAGAGGGCTTCGTCAGTCAGAGCAGTCCAAAGCAAACTGAAGCTACCCCACCAAGTAAACAACTTAAGTGGACCAACCAGTTTGCTGTAGCCAAGATGGTTTCTGGGGGCTTGTCCCTCGTCGACTCCTCCCAGGCAGGCAGACATGTCCAAAGTGGTTCAAGACCAGAAAGTTCATTCTCAATAGTCCAGGTATCAAATCCGCTCATTCTCAATCAGTTCATCTGGACAATTTCTTTTTAGTAGAAACGTTTCACCCTCACTCCAGAGGGCTTCGTCAGTCAGAGCAGTCCAAAGCAAACTGAAGCTACCCCACCAAGTAAACAACTTAAGTGGACCAACCAGTTTGCTGTAGCCAAGATGGTTTCTGGGGGCTTGTCCCTCGTCGACTCCTCCCAGGCAGGCAGACATGTCCAAAGTGGTTCAAGACCAGAAAGTTCATTCTCAATAGTCCAGGTATCAAATCCGCTCATTCTCAATCAGTTCATCTGGACAATTTCTTTTTAGTAGAAACGTTTCACCCTCACTCCAGAGGGCTTCGTCAGTCAGAGCAGTCCAAAGCAAACTGAAGCTACCCCACCAAGTAAACAACTTAAGTGGACCAACCAGTTTGCTGTAGCCAAGATGGTTTCTGGGGGCTTGTCCCTCGTCGACTCCTCCCAGGCAGGCAGACATGTCCAAAGTGGTTCAAGACCAGAAAGTTCATTCTCAATAGTCCAGGTATCAAATCCGCTCATTCTCAATCAGTTCATCTGGACAGTTTCTTTTTAGTAGAAACGTTTCACCCTCACTCCAGAGGGCTTCGTCAGTAAGCCCTCTGGAGTGAGGGTGAAACGTTTCTACTAAAAAGAAACTGTCCAGATGAACTGATTGAGAATGAGCGGATTTGATACCTGGACTATTGAGAATGAACTTTCTGGTCTTGAACCACTTTGGACATGTCTGCCTGCCTGGGAGGAGTCGACGAGGGACAAGCCCCCAGAAACCATCTTGGCTACAGCAAACTGGTTGGTCCACTTAAGTTGTTTACTTGGTGGGGTAGCTTCAGTTTGCTTTGGACTGCTCTGACTGACGAAGCCCTCTGGAGTGAGGGTGAAACGTTTCTACTAAAAAGAAACTGTCCAGATGAACTGATTGAGAATGAGCGGAAGCTGAGAACTTGTTTACTGATTTTTTTTAATTAAAAGCTTTGTGTGAAAAATGCTATGCTAAAGAGCTCAAACCACACCGAGCATCCGTCATTATGAGAACTGAAGAAAAGGAAAGAGAGACAGTCCATGTCACGTGACGTCAAGGTTTTTTTTTTTTTTTTTTGAGACACGCTGCTCGCTCCTTCACTATCCGTCCTTCGGTTCAGTCTTATACTGCTATCCGGTGGTCAAAAAAACAGAACTACACATAAAACAAATTAACAACAATTTCTTCTTATATTTGACAATAATTACTAATTATACAGTATTATTATTATACTGTATTATACTGTAATTATTGTCAAATTTCAAACAGTATTATAGTTTATTGCATTACTTTTTGAAACAATTAATCGCCCAGCAAAATTTGTAACAGGCCTATTTATATAGCACCAAATCACAACAGAATTCATCTGAACAGAAACATTCATCATAAAAAGCAAGTTAATACCATTATTTACCTTTTAAACTAGTGGTTCCCAAAGCTGGGGTCTGGGTGCCTCTGTGGGTCGTAGATAAACAAATATTGGGGTCCTGAGACCATCTCCAGAAGTAAAATTAACATTTAAAGATGGCTGCTTATTGCATGTTTTTACCATAACTGACATAAATAACTAAAAATTATAATTTATTGAAAAATACTGTAGTCGTTGTTCTGTCATCATATCTTTATTTAATGGCCTTTTTTTGTCGTTTTTGTGAGTTATAACCAAAAACTTAACGGTCACGTGTTTTTTGTGGGTCAGAAGCTGGCAAGTTTGAGAAGCTTTAAATCACAGCAGAAATAAAAAAAAATGTTTCCCATGCAGTGAAGAGTTGAAGCTGTTCAGGTGTGAGAGGGATGTTTTAAATTTAAAAAGTAGAATTTATGGCTCACAGAGAAGCAAAAAATATTTCTGAAACTTTTTTCACAGTTTTTGCAGCATCTAAAATGTCTTTCTTCTCTCTTGTTCTTTCTTAGATAGTGAAGCTCTTAGCGTCACGTGAGGCATTTTTGCCTTACAATGAGATTCAGTTTGTATTAAGAGTGTACATTTTACATTACCGTATACAGTACAGCCTATTAAATGCTTTGTACAAAATCGGTTTAGTGTTAACTGATCATATCAAACAATGACTAAACTTATGGAACCAGAAGTTTCAACATATATACTACAAAGCAAAGCACAACTAGCTTTTAAGCATAAACATTTTAACCATTAAGCATACAATGTAATCATGACAAAAATAAATGGAAGATTTACTTGTAGTTACCTTCGTACAGACTAACATGGTCGTTTCCATTGATCACTGTTGTATTCAGCTGCTTATGAGGTCATCCGCCAGCCTTTATCCACCTTTTGCATTTTTCGAGAATTTGTTCAGGTTTTGGGAATGGAATAAACTGTATTCCACCCTCTAAACTATTATTACTATTAGAGATGCACAATATTGGATTTTTGGCCAATATCCGATATGTTAAAACTTATTTGGCCGATAACCAATACCAATATTTTTCCCCCTAGACCTATTTACAGAGACTACATAGCTTTCTCTGCTGTGGAATTAAAATACTACATTATTCTGCACGGGTCTGCCTGCTACCAAATGCAGATGCCAAAAAGGGGTCTGAAAATGATGTAACACTTCAACTTGGATTATGTTTAATGTCTAATTTATTCATAATACAGTACTGTACTTACTCTTTCCAACACAATGACAACACTCGGAACAGTGCAAATTCGTACGTTTTCACAAATCTAATCTGTTCACAAGCGATAAGTGAAAAGTGCATAAGTAGCAATGCATTAATAAATATACTTTGGGAGCACGGCGGCTCAGTGGTTAACACTGTTACCTCACAGCAAGAAGGTCTTGGGTTCAGTCCCCTGTTAGACCTGTGGTCTTTCTGTGTGGAGTTAGCATGTTCTTCCTGTGCTGCATGGGTTTTCTCCGGGTACAGTACTCTGGTTTCCTCCAACAGACCAAAAACATGCATACATGTATTTGGCCCTTCAGGCCCAGGCCTCCCTTGCAAAAAAGATCTGTGCTCTCAATATGCGTGTTTCCATCAAGGTTTCTAGGTGCGCATTATGAAGCATCGCATCAGAAAAGCTAAATGGAAACGGCATAATTCGAGTTAACTTCCTCTAAGTCGCTCTAAAGTTTATACGCTCGCTTGAGGTAGTTTTTGGGGAGTCGATTCAGAGCTGAGTCGGCTAAACGACAGATGGAAACAGATTAGCCGACTCAGTTCTGCCGCAGCGAACATTCACGTCACGTGACTGATCAGCTGTTTCCGCTCCGGACAACATGTAACATCGCTAAAACTAGTTGGCATGACAGAATAAATACAACTTGCCCGATAGCAACACATACCTGAAATATTCTCTCCATTTTGCCGAGATGTCTGTTTTCAAACGCTACTTCCTGTTTACTGTGGAAGTGCGTAACGCTGACGTCTGACGTATGGCGCTGACGTGTGACGTAATGACGCTGACGTCTGACGTAGAGACGCTTTGCGTGGCATTGCAGATGCGCTTCAAGCCAGTTTAATGGAAACACTTCTGATCCTCATAATTTTAATTTACATTTTAGCGAAATTTTCTAAAATTCGCTCAAAAATCGAATTTAAATTGGATGGAAACATAGCTAATGGGATTTGCCTGGTTAAATAAATGTTAAAAAAAACAAATACATGTACTTGACAGTTTCTTAAATTAAAAATTAACTTAAAACAGAAGCCTGTCATATAAGTGAGTTATTTTGGTGGGATGGCCAATGCCAGATATTTAACTTTATTGCTAATATCGGCCGATACTATGCCGATAATATCATGCATCCCTAATTACTATTACTATTGTTTTTCTTTTACATTTTAATACTTTTGTTGTATGTAAATGGGACCCTGTGTGTACACAAATTTTGTTTCACCACATTTACCACATGTGGTGTGTACAACAAATAAAGAACCTTGAATCCTTGACACACTCAGGGTAACACATGTCTGAATTGCATGTTCCCTATTGACAACGTTTTACCTTTTTTTTTGTCTTTATGTTTATGATTGTTCATGAAATCCCTTTGACCGCAAAGCGTTTCTAATTCAAAATCCCACCAATGTTGTTGGAGGGAAAGAGGTGCAGCTCCTGCAGGTAAGGGGCATTTCACTTCAGGACAAATTTGCGATCGCTGATTGGTCTGTCGCTGAAGCGCCTACTAGGTTGATTAAGAGGTTGCGTCATGTCAATTTCCTGCATCAACTTGATCATATTTCTTTATATAACGTGGCATACTTCCTAGCTGTTGAACGCTGCTTAAAGTTATCTCTGTTTTGTTCATTTACTGTGTAGCAGATGTGACTATTTTTATTTTCTACATTACCTTTCTCTATGTGTACAGTTGAAGGACGAAGAAAGAGGTCTGGACGACAAAGAAGGAAGTGAAGCCGACCCAAACCAAGGAGAGCGTCACTTTCACAGTTATCCCCTCTCCCCTTTTCCCCCTTCATCCCTATCCCATCCCCATACAATAACTACCTGGTATCCACAACACACCCGTTCCCTTTCAAACATAAGTCCACATTCCCCTAAAGTTCTGATGGATCAAAAGGTTCAGGGGAGAATTACAACTCCACCTCCACCTCTCTCCAGTGCTCCCACAGGAGAGCGAGAGAAGGATGGAGGGGGTGGAAAGAAAGAAGAAGAGGATGAAAAGAAGCGGGACAGAGAGAAAGAAGATACAGCCGCTGTCCCTGCTGATGCAGGTGGGCCAGGAGTTGCCAACGATGACCAGTCTCAGTTTTCTGTCAAAGAGAGCAACCTGTCTGAGGGCAACGTTAAACTTAAGATTGGCCTTCAAGCAAAACGCACGAAGAAACCCCCAAAGATCTTGGAAAATTATGTGTGCCGACCAGCCTTCAAGGCCACTGTGAGGCATACGGCTCGTGGAGGGGGTAGTGCTCGTGGAAGCCGTGCAGGGGCTGCAAGTGATGGTCCTCGCAATCAGAGCCAGAGTCCCTCAAAAGGCCGGGAAAAGGAGAAGAATCTGAGTGTGAACAAACAGCCAGCTTCGTCATCTTCATCTGTTCCATCTGCTAAGGTTTCTACACCACCTCCTCCTGCTCCTCCTACCATCACTAAAACTCTATCACCCTCCCAAGTAAATGGGAGTGCTCCATCCAAAAAGGTAAGTCTGTCAGTTTTTGTATTTTGATTCAGCATTAGAGTCACACTTTGATGCACTTTATCTTCCGTTTGACTAAATTGCTACACTTTTCATTGTCTACAAAGTTGTTTATCTACTCTTCTTTCTAAAAAATATATAGTTTCAGTCTAAGGCAGCGGGCAACAACAAAGCTGCCCTAGTAATTACTGTGTTAGCGCACAGATAAAGAGCAGGGCATAAATTGTTCTTTAGTTTTCTTTGTCTTCTCAATTGGCCTGCCTCTATTCATCACGGTTCACCCTCCAGTCTCCCTCTCTCTGTGTCGTCTGTCCTCTGTCTCTGCCTAGCTATGTCCTCTCCACCCCCCATCCCTGCATGACCTCTCTTACTAGCTTTCCCTCTCTGTCCCCAGTCTGACCTTGTGAAGCAACTCCTCCCTCTCTTCCTGGTTCTCAGTATGCAGCAGCAGTGGCCTGAAAGTAGATTTAATGAACTGTAACATATGAGCAAAAAAGCGTTTTTGGATTTAGGTTACTGGTGTGTTTGTATGTGTCTTAATACTTGCTGTAAGTTTGAATTTAAAAGCTTGTTTTGTTTCTAGGAATGTAAATGATACCCCTGTAATTATATTTTTTATTAAATTAGGCAGTGTATTCCTGAGAAATGCACAGTCCTGTCCTGCTCAGTGTATTTCTTCCATTAGATGCCATAGATATAGATTCCATAAATAAATTTTATTAATTGACTATTATAATGTATGTGAATGCATTTGAACAGTGCCTTGAGACGACTCTGCACTATATAAATAAACTGAATTGAATTAGATGTTAATCACTTACTAAATAATTATTTTCTTTGACAGGGGCAACCAAAGACAGATTGCAAGTCAGATTCAAAGGCTGATACAAAATTGGCTACTATCACAACTGAAAGACCCCTTAATCTTCACCGTCCTCCACCAGACAGCAAATCACATTCCTCTGGGAAGAAAACACCAACTCCACAAACCACCCCACGAACAACTTCACCTCCTTCACCACTACCTGCATCAAAAGAACCAATGTACGAGGGTGTTATGCCTCCTCAGTACACTTACAGCACAGACATTCAGAAAGACAGTGACAAAGGTGTTCAGATTTGGGGAGCACCGACAGTAACTGAGAAATTAGCCCAGCTAATAGCGACCTGCCCTCCATCAAAGCTCCCTAAACCAACTAAACCCACAAAGCCGGATCCCGTCCCTCCCCTCCCAAGTTCGGGATTCATGGCTCCCACAGCCAAGCAACGGGACAGGGCCATGGCCAATAGGAACACATATTCAAGAATTTTACACCTTTCTCCTCCACCTCCTGTATCAAGACCACCTGGTCGGCCTTACGGTTCTAGGACCAAAGACAGCATTCCAGAAAATTTGTCCTACCTGATGCAAGAAAGGAAGGAGGACTCAGAAGAGGCTGGAAAAGCTATTTGCAGCAGCAACAACAGCATTCACATTAGTAGCAGCAACAGCAGTAGTCGCAGCAGCAGCCCTGCATTCCCCTATAATCGCCTGTCATCTATGTCAAAGGACGGCAACAGTGAAAACAACAACAGCAGTATTTCTAAGCCACAGTCGCGTCCTGCTCAGAGCTCACCACACACCACATCACCATTTTGCCCAGTTTCATCCTCTTCCTCTATTTCAGCTGAGCAGAGGACAGTGAGTGCAGTGAGTCATCTGGGCTCGCCTGTTCCGTCACAAGGACACCATGCTCAAGAGTCCCCAGCTCTGGCAGAGGAAAGTGGTGCAGGTGTAAAGGAACAGGACAGTGAAAGCCCCAGGGACTTGATTAAGTGCCCTCCTTCAACAGGAACAGGAAAACCAGAGGTGAAAGAAAGGGTAGCAAGTAATCAGTTACTGCGTGTTGAGAGGGGGAACAGTTCTAGTCCAAATAAGCGCAGTCCTAACGGGGATGGTGGTCAACCTAGACGAAGTACTAGCCCTCCCGAGCCTGTTAGACAAAGGGCGCCTTCTCCATTTGACCCAGATGATGAAGAAGGTTCACAAACACCTCTTAGAGATGATTCTCCTGATTCATCTTTGGACTCAAATGATGAACAGGACAGTAAACCTCTCAAAAAGCGCAGGGGAAGTAAACCTCACTGGACTCATGTTATGAACAAAATGCAGAGTCAACAAGCAGGCCAAGGCAGTCTCTTCAGTGAAAACAAAAGCACCCTGCCTTCATCTACAAGTTTAGAAATGCCATCACCACCAGTTAAAAGACCTGTAGGCAGGCCACCAAACCCAAATAAGGTCAAACCAAATCTTGTGCCTCAGAGTTCAATGTCACAGCTTTTTCCACCTCGACCTAACAAAAGGGGACGGCCAAAGTCTAAAATGCCCAGACTTGATGCCCCAGCACCTGGGAACTCCTCCAATAAGCTAGCCTCCTCCAAAGTTTTTTCGTCTTTGCTTAAGTCCAAGGAAGAGCAGGACCCACCTGTTCTTCACCCAGAGGTGGACTTAAACCCCCCTAAGCCTATGCCTAGAAAACGTGGACGGCCCAAGCGCCTGCCTCCTACTTTACCCCAAGAAGGCCAGCCTCCCACATTAGCTCCTGAAGCAGGAGACATAGGAGACAAACAATTCTGCAGTAAAGGAAATGGACAGCTTATTATGAAAACTATCATTGGAAAGATCAATAAGATGAAAAGTATGAAACGCAAAAGATTTTTGAGTCAGATCCTTTTAGGCCCAAGAACAGAAGAAGTTCCTAAAAGCAGCACTAGTACAGTGGTGAGCCCTGGGGAAAATACAACACAGTCACTATCCTCCATTGCTGCTTCTTTTGGGGGGAAATTAGTGCCACAAATTAATGTCAGTAAAAAAGGGACAATATACATGGGCAAAAGGAGAGGCCGTAAACCAAAAGCAGTGGCTTCAATGTCATTGTCAGAACCGTTTCTATCTCCAAATACCACTTCCCCTCTCCATCATCATCAGTCACATTCTCAGCACCAGTTCTCTTCATCAGAGGTCTTTCCCTCTCCCTCCTTCTCACAATCAAGCGGAGGCCACAGTCCGATCAGTGATACCAGCTTCGTGGAGCCTGGCTCAGTGCACTTTTCAGGTCACTCTCACTATTCTAGCTCCCATCATAGCCACAACACGTTCTCCTTCCCGCCCCCAACCTTTTCAGCACCTAACAAAGTCCTGGGTTCTACGTTATCCTCTGTGGCCACAGCAGCATCCCAGAAAAAATCTTGCAGAGGATACCCTCACCACCACCATCATTACAGGCAGCATTATTATTATCATAAACTTTCTCCTCCAAGGCCACTCCATCCTACCTCCCCAGCTCCCCTCAGTGAGCTGAAAGAAGCCACTCCATCACCAGTCAGTGAGTCCCACAGTGAGGAGACAGTGCCCAGTGACAGTGGCATAGGAACAGACAATAACAGCACATCTGATCGTGGAGAGAAGGCTGGAGGGGCTGGTGGGTTGGGTGGAATTGGGATTCCAACTGGAATGGGATTACTAATGCCTGGTGTCATGGGTTCGGCAATTGCTCCAGGGATGGGCCTTAATTCCAGAGGAAGACGTCGACACTCTGCTGTGCTTATGGAGCGTCCCTCACCTTCTCCTTCACCCCATGGGGCAAGGTTATCGCCTGACCTTCGAAGACCACACCCAACAGCTCCTGCCTCCTCTTTACTGGGCCACAAAGAGAAACATAAGCACAAGTGTAAACGCCGCAACCATGGATGCCCGGGCTACGAGAAGCTAAAGAGACAGAAGAGGAAACGAAAGAAGAAGTATTTGCAGCTGCGGTCTCGGCGACTTGACCCGGACTTTCTTGCTGAGCTAGATGAGATAATTGTGATGCTAAGTGAAATACAGATTACACACCGTTCAGCAGGACACCGGCTCAGCACTGGAATAGGCATAGCACCAGGAACAACCAGAATGCCCGGGTTGGGAAACAGACCTAGTGGTGGAATCGGAGGCCCGAGCGGTCCACCTCCTCATCACTATGTTCACAGGGACCTCCTGCCTACAATCTTCAGGGTTAATTTTGGCAGGTTTTATTCTCATCCTGCATACTCCTGCGACCCGTTGCACTATGTTCGTAAACCAGACATGAAGAAAAAACGTGGGCGACCTCCCAAACTGAGGGACTCTATGTCTGAGGTTCCTTTTGTACCTGGACTGGGATTCCCACTCTCAAGTGGAGGTTTCTATCATCCTTCTTATGGAGTTCCTTACTCATCTGGGCCTCTGGGATTGGGCTATTACAGAGGCTATCCACCTGCAAGTGCCCTGTATCCTCACCCACACCACCAGTCGCCTCACACGGCTCCATCCCATCACTCTCACCACTCACCATCTTTCCCTCCACCACCCCCCACTCCTTATATGCATCACCCCCACCCTTCACATCTACTACTAAACCCATCAAAATTTCACAAGAAAAAACACAAACTGCTCAGGCAGGAGTATCTGGGAGGAGGAAGACCCCCTGTCCTTTTCCCACCCATGTCCTCTGATCTTTCTTTCAACTGGCATCATAAACACAAACACAGGCACAAACACAGAGACCGCTGCTCTGAGGAAGACAGGGAGGAAGCAGCGAGGAGTGGATTGGGGAGTCGAGCTAGTGCAAGTGTTTCTGACAAAGGAGCGTCCAGTAAAGGAGAGCGCGTTGGTGGTTTGGGAATGGCCGAGTCGTTACAAAGATGCCGCTTTGGAAGAGAGGCTTCTGGTACCACTACCGGTAAGCAAGCTGCCGCCACCTCTGCAAACTCACCCTCTTCTTCTTCATCATCATCTGCAGACAGATGCAAGCGCAAAGAAAGCTCCATGTCCTGTTTAGGACCTTCTCGGCTTACACTGGATAGCAGCACAAAAGGCAGTCATCCAGTTGCATCCTGGTTCAGAATGGGCAGTTCTGAAGCAGACTATTCTCAGCTTTCACGGAGCCATGCGGCCCCTGGCCAGGGCTTGTTCTCGGATGGACGGGCAGGCGACCCAGCAGACTGCTCTGACAGTGAGGATGAGGAGCCTCTCACTCCCACAGAGGATGTAGAAGCTCACGGCTCTCCTAATTGCACAAATCTCTTTGCCTCGGCCCTCAACCGAACTTCACTGAAGGGCGGCAGGAACAGAAAGACGGAGATGGTCGCAGACGGTTCCAACTTCAGCCACATGGATCGGCCGGTGAGGAAGGACCACTCAACATCAGCAGAGAGGAGGGAGTTAGGTGAGTCCAGTTCTGTCAGAGCAAGCTAAGCCTGTGTAAATGGGCTGCTTTCAACAAACTAATGCATGGAGAGCTAAACAGCTTTGTAACTTCTCTGAATATAATTGTCTTGTGTTGGCACCACTGTGTAACAGTGGAACAGTGTGCAGCAGTCAATCAGAACTAGCATGAACTCTCGGCTTTTGAATTAGGACAGCATTTTTTTTCAGTCACTGTCATGTGGTGCAGCAAGTGAACTCTAAAATCCTGTTTGATCTCTACCCATACACATGTGCCTCATGAAAGCTTTTTCATTGTGGGCTGGAAGATTGTGCAGTGGTTAGTGCAGGAAGCATTCATACTTAAGTTGTGGCTACAACAAGCATTAATAAATTACAAGGTCTCCATTTGTTGCCCTCTGATCTGTCCACCCTCTGAGAGTAAAAAGAGCACGGTTATTTTATCTGTAAAAAGACACCATTACAGCCCCAGTACTGTAGATGCAACACTAGACATTTGGTAGCTTTTACTATTGTCTACTTTCTTGGCAAAAGAAGAATGTGTGATTACTTTAACTGGATTTTCTCTGAGGTTGGAGGGCCATAATTTGCCACAGTTGATGCAGCACTTTTGTCTGAGATCATGTTACTGAAGGGGTGGAATATTTTGTTAACGTGATATTTTTAGAGGTCTCTTTCTCCTCGAAAGCCCACAATATGAGGCCCAGCTCTCTCCAGCAGTACGCCCAACACCTGGGCTGAGTTAATGTTGCTGATGTAAGGAGTGACCTGGCTTTCTCTGCGTTACTTCGAATGGCTGTTGGGCAGAAGTGGTGCTTTATACTGCAACAAAGGCTTGAAAGGTGTTTATGAGTGTAATCAAATGTTAACTGTGTATCTCAGAGTAAGTTGAGATGTGAAAAAGTTCTTGTAATGGTAGTGTGGCACAGTTCAAAACAAGCCACGTAATCCTGTATTTCGGTGTAGAACCTGGGGTCAACCGGCGTTCACAGGCACTAAAACACTAAAGGTCGAGGCAAGAGTCTGAGAAGTTGGCTGACACACAAGGCCTGTAATGTGTAACAGAGGCAGGTGAATGACAGGCAAGAATGTGGGTGGGGTGGGTGTCAAAGAGGGCCTAAGGATAGAGCTGGGTGGTAGCTGGACTTTCAATATATTTAAAAAATAATATGAAATCAAACAACAGTGTTGCTCACACCTAAGCCATTTCAGAGTCAGAGTTTATTTGTCATTCGCACCACATGTGGCACATGTGGTGGAATAAAATTGTGTAAACAGGGTCCCAGTTACAGTAAACAATAAAATGCAAAAGAAAATCAGTAATAAGATTTAAGATATGGACTAAGAAAAAAACATTAACTAATACACTAAGCACTAATAGCATAAAAACAATACGCCGAACAGCAGCACGAACATGAGTCTGTGTGAGCAGATGAGTACACACGAACACAGCAACATGAAATAGATCATCAGCATGATGTTTTTTTTCCCAATGATTATCCTGGTTAGTGCCTAATGAGTCTAACAGCCTCGGGGTAGAAGCTGTTCCTCAGTTTAGTGGTTCTGTACTTAATGCTCCTTAACCTCCCTTCCTGAGGGGAGCGGGGCAAAAAGTGTGTGTGCTGGGTGAGTGGGGTCCTTCATGATGCAGGTGGCCCTCTTCCTGCATCTAGTGGTGTAGATGTCTGTGATGGTGGGGAGGCTGACTCCAACTCCCAAAATGTATTTGTTAATCTGCATTTGTCACATTTTAAATGCTCCTCATGTGCATGTGAGAGTGATGAAATCACACCATATTTTTTGTTTCATCCTAACTTCATTACATGAAATAAGCAGAGCCTGTAATGTAAACAGCCTCAGTTTTCTCACAGCATCATGTCATATTGCCTTTTGTTAGTATCATGTCAGCATCTACAGTACTATGTGTTTAGTTGTTGTTTTAAACATTGCAGCAGTGGATATATGACTTCCATACATCTTTGTAAACTCCTGAGGGTTTAATTACACTTTTGTAACATCGTTGTCTGCTGACAAAAAAAGAGCTTTTTTTTTTAATTATCCAAGGATACTCTCTGTGTCATGACTGTTGTTTGTCAGATGAGAAGTGAAACCACCATTCAAACCTCTGAACCTCCTATAAATATTGTAGTTACTGTATAATAAAATTTTGTTTTTGGCACAAACCCAATTATTTTAAGCTAACAAGCATGTTGCATTTAGGGGTTGAACGAGTACATAATTTTCTAACTCGACATTAACATACAGTACCTGTAATAAAGCTCGAGTAGAACTCGAGTACTGTAGTTGATGATGTCATAGGATTTAAAGATGCAAATAAATAAATAAAAACGCAAAAAAAACCCCGTCATTTAATATTTACCAAAAAAAAATAGTCCAACAAAACATTGGGAGTGTATATTATGCTGGACTACCATTTATCATACTGTAGATAAATCACAGGAAAACCCAAACTATTAGTTATTATTAAGCTGCAAAAGTTAAAGAAACGTGCGGCACGTCAAAAATGAAACCAAAAACATTGGGGCAGTTGACCGCCCGCGGTGCTGCGCATTGGGTTCAGTTTTGGAAATAATTACCGGTATGTTTCTATTTTATTTTATTTTATAGGTTTACAGATTCATATTTTTTGCTTTTTGTTTGTGAAACAAGGTCAGTGGAAGCTGGTTCTGGTTCGGTCATTGGATCCGGTGTTACACTATATTCTGTGACCTGCAACAGTGCATGCAACACCGCCCCTTATGGTCACAATACAGTATACGGTGGTCACAGAATTTACCGTAGTGTAACACCGGTTTGCAACACGCTCCAAACAGGAAGTTGATTCATTTTCAGTTCTTTAACTGTGACGCGATGACGTCACTACGAATACTCGATGTGAAATTAAAAAACTCGATAGATGTCCTAGGAATCGATGTGCCGATTACTCGAGTAGTCTGTCAAAGTCCTAGTTGCATTATAATACTGTAAATACTGGTGGATAATAACAGGTAAAAATATACATACAGTACAGTTTGTCAAAGAGTAGATCAGCCACTGCAGCTTAAAGCTCCGCTGACATCATCTTTTAACTTTCCATAAAATGGCACAACATATATATATATATTAAGATTGACCTCTGATCGTTTTTGCTAAAACAATGTGAAATTAATGAAAATTCCTCTCCAAAATAGTTTAAAATTAGCGCCATTTTTTTACACGGTAAATTCGGGGTTTTCCGGTCACGTGATTGTGACGTAAGATACAGATCTCTGCTTCAACGGCACATTTCATACAATGTAGAAAGATACAAACGCATCCGTCGAATTTAGCCATTTAAAACTTTAGATTTTAGCGATTTGGCTTCAGTTTGTGAAGAAGTTATTTTGAGTGATAAACAACAAACAGCAATGTTTCTTTTGTCCGTGTTGCTTTTTTTGTCAGGAGAGGTTTCACATACATGAAGTGAGCACCAGATGTCAGCAAAGCTATTGTGATAACTCTTACAGAGCACTAGATTGCTCTG
>JBBPBX010038468.1:0-18247 GCA_038048925.1 Garcialebias charrua
TAAAAAAATAAATAAAGCCGAATTAACCATTAAAGTACATTTATTAAGAAAACGTTAGACTGAGACACACCTTTTGCTATAATTTCGAGCTAACAAACAATTGTTTAGGTAAATTTCTTGTTAAATGTCGGAAGATAAAGTCGCGCTCCTCTTTCCTGTTTCTTTTTACAGACATGATCAGCCTCGGCCAGCTGTAGGTGCGCGCGCACACTGACTGACGATATGACGTCTTTGTTTTAGCTAAGGTCCTACTTGGAACATAAAATTAGAAAAGATAAATAAATTCACAGACCTTTTTTTAGACGCCAGAAAGGGAAAAATATAGTTGTGTAGGTTTTAAAAAATTTAATACCTCGTCAGATGACGTTTATTACTTTTTAATACTTTTTAATGGCCTTAATTTGTGTCAATTTCATTTACTACCTTTTAATACCTTTTACAACCCCGCGGATACCCTGTAAAGGTTCAAACAAGCAGTAAACATGTTTTTGTTCTAAAAAGGTTTTTAGATGTTTGGAAAGAGAAACTTCAAAACAGACGTGTTCAAGTTGAACTTTTGAAATGAATGAAACATTTATAACTGAATAAATTGTGAAGTATCAGGGAATGATTTTAGTTGGACAAACATAGAAAACCTCCAACAGCTGCAGTGGACTGACCTCAGAACCTCCAGTCTACAGTTTGGACTCTCCAGGAAACCACAGAGCTCCTTCACTCCAGAGTCAGACAGTATGTTGTCACTCAGGTCCAGTTGTGTCAGATGGGAGGGGTTGGACTTCAGAGCTGAGACCAGAGAAGAACAGCTGATCTCTGACAAACTGCAGGCCTCCAATCTGAATAAAGAATAAAAGATGTGAGCTGAAGCAACAGGATGCAGGTTCAAACTGAAATATGAACTAAATGATTGAAGTGGACAGAATTAGTTTTACTGGATGTCAGAGACACAAAAACTGAATCCATTCAAGGCCTAGCATTCCTTGAAGGAATGCATATCACCCGCCACCTTTCATCCCACAGTTTGACACTAAGATCATCTTGTGATGAGAAACTTGTAGCGTTTTGGTCAAACCTTGTAAATAACATTATGAACCATCTCATGTGATATTCTGAGATCTCAGCTGGTCTGTTAGAGCTCAGAGTCTGGCTGGTGGACCACTCTCAGCTACTACCACTCCACACGTTAGATCAGGACAACAAGGAGGTTTTTTTAATTTTTTTATTATGAAACACAAAAATTAATTTCAATAACGAGTTGTTTTTATAGTCAACAAGAGCAGCAACAATCCACAATACATGTGTTAGTAAAATATCAGAGTAATGAAAAGTCAAAGCATGAATTCCTTCAGACAACCATCCTGAAACTATGTAACTTTAATTTTATGACAGTTTGTGTTCTTAAGAGTCAGAGTCAGAGAGTCTTTGGGCCTGTTTACACGGCGCGTATTTTGAGTGTAACCGCTACTTTCTCTTTGCGACTTTGCTTATCGCCTACACGACGCTGCTGGCCCCCCTCTTTGACTCCGATGGTTTTTGAACCCAGCTCTCAAGGTGGAATTTTTCGCTGACCCCCCGTTGATAATGTAAACATCTCCCGTGGAGCTTTTGTTTGAACACATGCACGCAGCACGCACGCGCAGACAGCCGGCATTTTAACAATGGCGGTGGACTGGACAGTGGACACACGCACCACTTTCTGAACTATAGCTGATGGAATATATTTTGATTCTCATATTTAATTATTCTACACCTTACCTGCATCTGTGTTGGAAGAGAGCCAGCTGCCTGGATCCAGTTGTCTGTTAACGAGGCAGTCGGACATTTCACGTGTCACGCTGCACTATAACATACTAAATGTGCTATATATTAACAGTTTAACAATAATAAACAGTATTTATGTTAGCGTGGGAGATATTTACATTTATCTGAGCTAAATGAAGCTATCTGGACTCGTTACGTCATGCCTAACATGCTGCTGAAAATGAAGACACCAGGTTGATTTTTAATTTATTTGTTTATTCAACACCACAAACTCATGTCACAAACACTGAGAATTAAATTGAACACTTTTAAAAACACGTTAACCGAACTTTAATGAACTGGACTCTGTTGTTCATCCTGGTGGAACTGGACCCACATCCGAACCGCCGGTCCGCTTCGTGGAACAGCTTCGACCTCGCAGGAAAAAAATAAAAATAAAACCTCAGTTGGTTGTTCTGTGATCGAACTAAACACAAGGAAACATTATTAAGAACATTGTTTACCTTGTAGCGCTGCTGGAAATCAGCTGATTCTCACGGACTAAAGTCAGACATGTTGACTCGGTTCCGGTCCAGTCAGCAACTGGTGTGCAGATGAAGCGGTCCCACTTGGTGTCAAATCTGTTGACTCTTATCCAAATTCCAGCTTTAACTTGTTGTTAACTTGTTGACAACAACTTGTAGTAGCTGAACTTTTAGCCAGAGAGGAAAACAGGCTGCCTCGTCTGCTCTGTTTACCCCAGGCTGCACGCATGCGCAGTAGTGAAGGTCCCAAAAATCACAGCGCCATCTAATGGCCCAGCATGGTAACTACAGTAAAGTCATGAGGACGGGGGTGGGGGGGAGAGAGTCGTATCCACAGAATTCGCCCATGTCAACGCAAAACTTTCAACCTAATTAACATACCCAAAAGTTCCGTTTCCCCCACACAGTGTCCGTGTAAACAGGGCCTTTATTGTCATTTGCACCGCATGTGGTACATGTGATGAAAACGAGATTATGTACACGGGGTCCCAGTTACATCCAACAACAAATGCAAGAGAAAAACAGTAATAACATCTAGAATTAACTAAGAGAAACATCAACTAGTAATACACTAAGCCCTAATGTAGTGGAAAGAAAAACATCATTATAAACAGCAGCACGAACATGAGTCTTTATGAGCAGATGGTCACAGATGAACACAGCAACAAGAAAACAGATCAGCATCAGCATGATGTGATATTTTGCAGTGTTTATTCTTATTATTTATTTATTCATGAGTCTAACAGCCTCAGGGTAGAAGCTGTTCCTCAGTCTAGTGGTTCTACATTTGATGCTCCTCAACCTCCGTCCTGAGGGGAGTGGGGCAAAGAGTGAGTGTGCTGGGTGAGTGAGGTCTTTCATGATGCAGGTGGCTCTTTTCCTGCATCTGGAGGTGTAAATGTCTGTGATGGTGGGGAGACTGACTCCAACAGACTTCTGTGCAGCCTTCACCACTCTCTGTAGAGCTTTCCTCTCTGCAACTGTGCAGCCTCCATGCCACACATTGATGCTGGAGCACAGGATGCTCTCCACTGCACACCTGTAGAAGGAGGTGAGAACTGGGCTGCTCAGACCAGCTCGTCTCAGCCGTCTGAGGAAGTAGAGTCTCTGATGACCTTTCTTGATCAGGCTGGTGGTGTTGTTGCTCCAGCTGAGGTTATCATTCAAGTGTACACCCAAGTATTTGTAGCTGGAGACCACCTCCACCGCAGATCCACCTATGTTCAGTGGGGCATGGGTGTGTTTGTTCCTTCTGAAGTCCACAATCATCTCCTTTGTCTTCTTCACATTCATGTGAAGATTATTCTCTTTGCACCAGCTCTCCAGGTGTTCCACCTCCTGTCTGTAGCTGGACTCATCATTGTTTGTGATGCATCCCACCACCGCTGTATCATCTGCAAACTTAACAATATGACAGCCTGGATGTGTGGCTGTACAATCATATGTGAGCAGAGTGAACAGAAGAGGGCTCAGCACACATCCTTGGGGAGAGCCAGTGCTGAGGGTTATGGTGGAGGAGGAGAAGTTGTGGATCTTCACGGACTGTGGTCTGTTTGTTAAGAAGTCTAGTACCCAGTTACAAATGGAGGGGCTTAGTCCAAGTGTGGATAGTTTGTCTATCAGAGTTTGGGGGATCATGGTGTTGAAGGCAGATGTGAAGTCCACAAAGAGCATGCGCACGTATGAGTCCTTCTGATCCAGGTGGGTGAGAGCAGTGTGGACCACAGAGGAGATGGCGTCCTCTGTTGATCGGTTCTCGCGGTATGCATATTGATGAGGGTCCTCGTTGATGTTGACGGTTGTCTTGATGTGGGACATGACCAGTTTCTCAAAACATTTAGCGACTATCGGGGTGAGAGCCACCGGTCTATAGTCATTCAGACCAGTCACTGTGGAGCTCTTTGGAACTGGGATGATGGTCGCGGTCTTCAGGCAGGTGGGAACTGACTCCAGTGAAAGTGAGGTGGTGAAGATGTCAGCCAGCACCTCACAGAGCTGGTCCGCACATTCCTTCAGAACTTTCCCTGGGATGTTGTCTGGTCCGGTTGCTTTATGAGGGTTGATCCTTCTGAGACTGCCTCTCACTTCTGCTGCGGTCACTCTGAGATGCTCTTCATCTGGTGATGAGGTGAGTCTGGTGCTAGCTGGTCTGTTTGGATCTTCAAAACGTGCATAAAACTTATTGAGGGCATCAGGCAGAGATGGGTCCCTGGGGCATTGTTTGTTCTTGCCTTTGTAATCTGCTTATGCATTTAATACCCTTCCACATGCTCCGTGGGTGAACTGTCCCTCGATCCTCTGTGCATACGTGGTCTTGGCCTTCTTAATGCCATCAACCAGTTCTTTCCTGCTCTTTCTCAGCTCCTCTGTATCTCCGGACTTGAATGCAGTGTCCCTGGCTGCTAGCAGGGTGCGGACTTCTTTATTTAACCAGGGTTTTTCGTTAGGGTAAGATTTAACATATTTTTTTATGGATACATTTTCAGAGCATGTACTGATGTAACCCAGAACTGAGGACGCATAAAGTTCCAGATCCACTGAACTCCCATTTGTAGCTGCCTCCCTGAAGACAGACCAGTTTGTCTTCTCAAAACAGTCTTTCAGCATGGAGGTACTATCTTGGAGCCACAGTTTGATCTCTCTTTGTTCCGGCTTGGAGCGTCTCAGCGGGGGAAGCTGTCTTGGGACCAACATCAAAGCGCAGTGATCGGAAGCCCCGAGCGGTGGGCGTGGCTTCGCCGTGTACGCCCCCTTCACATTAGTGTAGACTTGGTCAAGCGTTTTATTTCCTCTTGTTGCTGTGAAAACGTGCTGATTGAAGGTTGGGAGGGAGACCTGTAAATCTACGTGATTGAAGTCACCAGAAACAATGAAGAGCCCCTCAGGATATTTACACTGCAGCGAGGTGAGTAAGTCATGAATCTCTCCCTGGGCGTCACTAGCATTAGCATCAGGGGCTATGTAAATAGCAGTGATTAGAATCACAGAATAGTCGCGGGGGAGGTAGTGCGGACGGCACCTTACTGTTATGAGCTCCACAGCAGCTGAACAAAGCCTTTTGATAACAGCACAGTTCGTGCACCAATCTTTGTGCACGTAAATACAAACACCACCGCCTCGTGTTTTCCCCGTAGTCTCGGTGCACCGGTCCATTCTGAAAAAGAGTCTATTATCCAGCTCATAAACAGAGTCCGGTGTATCCTCAGAGATCCACGTTTCCGTGAGGCAGAGCACAGAGCACCTCCTCATCTCCTCCGACGTGGTCACTCTCAAACGAAGTAGATCCATTTTGTTGTCCAGCGAGCGTACGTTGGACAGAAAAAGAGCCGGCATCGGGGGTCTCCCAGTATTAGCGTCTGCCCGCAGTCTCGTCATAATTCCTGCTCGGCAGCCCCGCTTCTTTCCTCGGGAGCACCGCTTCCTTTTCTTTCCCCTGGAGTGTGAACCAGAGCGCATCTGCTTCCAGAAAGATGTTCTTAACAACTCCAATCTCCCGAGCTCTGATTTGAGTTCGTTGCCGATATCAGCTGTGCCCTGTGGTAATCCGCTCCGATTCTTAGCAGTTCAGTTCGGCTATAATTCACCCGCAAAACACGCGCAGAGTCAGGTACAAAAACACTATTAAAATTACTAAAAACTGGGGATGAACCGGGAGCCCATGAAGCTGCGGCTGGTCTGAGCGCGGCCATCTTGGCAGTCCATGGGAAGGGAAACATCAAGTGGAAACATCAACCACCTTACAGAAATGATTCAAAATACTCATGTTCTAGTATTTGATTCATGAATTAGTCAAAATTTTTGAACTTTCTCAGCTTCAAATGAAAATACAGGTAACCCCCCACTTACGACTCCATCGACCTACGAACAACGGGACCTACGAACGTATCATATTTAATAAAAATATGAAATTACTGTATAAAAAAAAAAAAAAATTTTTTTGTGTTTAAATGTTCTTAATTTCATGTGTACATCACTTTGTTGCAGCTGTGGTTGTTTTAAAGGCTTTATAAATAATAATTATGATAAAAAAGATCATTTCTGATCATTTTTGAGCAATCTTGGGCAACAGGAAGTAGGTCTTCAGTTTACACGGTCACAAATTAATGTAGAACACCGGACGCCATTTTAGGTTCAGTCACTGGGGTCTCCGGTCACAGAACACCGGACGCCATTTTAGGTTAGCTGCCCGGGAGCCAGCCGAAGACTGGTGACCAGGATGGCTTCATATGGATTAATTACGAGCTGGAAACGTCTCTGTGAACTTTGTGGATGTCTCAGGCAGCAGCGGATTTATCGCCGATCGTGCCAGGCCGCCGTGCGAACACCTCCGGCCGGCCTGGCTACACCTCCGGCCTGGCTAGCTCCAGAAGCTAACACGGGAGCTAACACGGTAGCCGGCCGAAGACTGGTGACCAGGATGGCTTCATATGGATTAATTACGAGCTGGAAACGTCTCTGTGAGCTCTGTGGACGTCTCAGGCTGGAGCAGGAGCTACAGATTGATCGCGCCGCCGCTCCAACACCAGCTCATGGCTTGGCTAGCAGAAGCTAGCCAGCTAGCTAACACAGGTCTGGAGCAGCTGCGGTGGTTCACTGGCCGGCCGCCGCGCTGCTCGGCCCCGACAACAATCAACGCATGGCAACCTAAGATGTCGGCTTTGACCATCTCAAAGTAAGAAAATATATTTTTATTTATTCTGTAAATGTGAATAGCAATGTTTAACATTACAGTACACTACTGTACATTTAATGTGTGTGCGCGCTCCGTTAGCATGATAAATAAAGGTTGAATGAATGAATGAATGAATAATTTTTTTTTTAAATATAATTTTCACCCCCTACCTACGAACGGATCGAGCTGCGAACCGTTCTTAGGTCCCTAACTCGTTCGTAAATCGGGGGTTTGCAAGGAAGAGTTTAGCTGACTGTGAATCTCAATATAGGACACTGGGTCACATTGGGTGCAACAGTACAACCACAAATGTAACAACAATACTTCTTGGACGGTATATCATTGCAACCCTCAAAAATAAGTTTGACAACCTTGAGAGCTCAACTGTCCTGTCACTTGCCACTCTGCTGGATCCAAGATTTAAAGCAATCTGATTTTACAGTCCAGAAAAGGCCCAAAATGCTGCAGTGGTGAGAGACACACGAGTAGAGACTTCAGATGACCATTCACCTCAACCAGCAACAAACACACAAAATCCATCTTCCACAGACAGTTGTAAGTTGGTGATTATGAACACACAGAAACTTGTCCCTGTTCATGACTGTCAAATCTTTATTTTTCTTTCAGCTTCCAACCTTTGGTCAAGTTTTGATCGAGATGCTACAATGGCAAGATCTCACAGGAATCATACATCGGATGCCATGGTTGAAGTTCAGGGATACTTGTCTGATCCTCCTTTATACAGGAATGGTCACAGAAATGTTTATCCACATTTGTTCTTGTTGGCTAAACAATATTTATGCATACCAGCCTTATCTGTTCCTTGTGAACATGTTTTTATCAAAAGCAGGAGAAATCGTCTGCAAAAAATAAAAGAAATCGCACAAGTCCAAAAACAGTGGAACAATTCGTATTCCTAAATAAAAACCTCTGAATTCCCATCCCCAAATGTCATGACTGTCTGTGTTACACAAGCACAGCCCACCTTCCCTGCACCTACAGTTTTCTAAAGCACACAATCTCTCAATCCCAGATACTAGTCAACATATACTGAATCAGCTGAACATACAGTAAAACAGTATATAAAACAGTGTGTTGTCTATTTCACTACTAGATGTCAGTGAAATGAACCCAAGTTCAATACAATTGGCAAAGTGGTTCAATACTGCTTTACTGCTTCATTTGGCCATCACTAGTTAAAAACTTTAGTTTTTCATAGTATTTCTTCTCATCCTAAATAAGTTATTGCATTGCACTGATGAGTCAACCTTGCTTTAATGTACATATCACAAATAAAAACAGCATATTGTGCATGTCTGGCCTCCTCTTGCATTTCAACACATCTGAGCTCAAAGTCTGCCAGCTGCTCTTTGGCTTGGCTTTTTATACTCTATTGCACCACCCACTTTTTTTGGTCCAACCTTCCTAGCAGTGTGACACTCCCCAATCCTTTCCGGTAATTTGGTTTCTGGCACTCTCCTTTACAACCAGGAGCTAGTTCCGCTCCGATCCAACGCTCCAGGCCGAAGCTATTCACGAAAAACCGATTTATCAGGCCGCCGTTCGGGCCACAACGTTCGGACCGGGTCGGATTTGGGCTCATTTGAAGGGCTTTCTTTTCCTCTAAAAAATGATGGTGGAATCATCTCTCTAGCCCATTCCTAACTGGAGATATTAAATAAAAATCGAAATGAAGGCAAGTGTCCACAACACCCGACTGTAGAGCAAGGGGGGTGCAGCCACGTAGCTCCGGCTGGGAGTGTCCGATCTGGACGTGTGACCCCTCGTTGGAGTCGTCCGAGTCTCAGCTACACTACCCCCACCAGGGAGTTAACAGTGAGACAATGCAAATATATTTTGTTTACATTAGATGTAATTTTTTGCCCAACACATCAGTTGATCCTTACCTCTGTGTGTTTATGTTTGTTGCAGATTTACCAACCAACCAGCAAAGATGACACTCACCAAAAAGAGACTTACCGGTCCTATTTGTTACAGATTCTACACGGCCATGAGTTACCACCTGCAAAGGTCCCACTCTATTAAGAACGCGGATGAGCGCACGCTTTTACTGAACTATTGTTCAGGTAGGGTAAATATTAGAAAAGAGCGTTGCCCAGTGGAGGGATGTTTATATAGAAATCCCCGGTTGGACAAGCACTTATCGAGCAGCCATCCCGAATTAGACCAGGACGAGAAGGATAGGCTTATTTCTTCATTGAAAAAACAATTAGGGAGCTTAGAGACCTGAGGAAAACAAACCCAGAGCCACCAATGCTATCTTTCCTTGACTTGGAGGAAGAACCAGTAGAAGAATACGAACAGCAGGTGGATGTCGAATTTGGTCCGGAGGAGACGTTAGGAGAGGGGACATCATTTTGTCAAATGTGTCACCAGAAAGAGCGGCAAAATGCTCACCTGAAGGACCAGTTGGGAGACCTACGTGTGAAGTATAAACAGCTCACACGTAGGTATATCCGGCTGCATAAAGGGAAAGGGATGGTGAGTCACATGAAATGTTCACAAAACAGTCATATTTTGATGAAAATGTGTCAGTAACATACGATTGCTTTCACAGACAAAAAGGCAAAGTCAAGAGCAGCCCCAGGATTCAGACCACGAGTCGGATGCCCCATCACCACCACAGGAGACACCCCCGCCAGCCTCACCACCCAAGGAGCCAGCCTCACTACCACAGGATCCAGCCTCACCACCCAAGGAGCCAGCCTCCCTGCCAACCCAGGAGCCAGCCTCACCACCCAAGGAGCCAGCCTCCCTGCCAACCCAGGAGCCAGCCTCACCACCCAAGGAGCCAGCCTCGCTGCCAACCCAAAGAGTGTCTCATTCTCCACCCAGAAAACATGAACAAAAAACAAAACATTTGATAATAGAGCAGGTGAAACAAATTCAAGTCAAAGCCCAAAAAAGACTGTTTACAACACCAAGCTCACCCCCCAAAAAATTTAAGACCCCATCGCCATATCCTCAAACCTCCCAGCCTATAAAAACGCCAGCACCGACGCCCAAGAAACCTGGTGCTAAGCGGAAGGAATTTCCCATTCCTTCTTATTGCGGTAGGTAAACAGTAACAAAGGCATGTATTTTATGTGATATTGTGGGCCTAAAGGTATTCGTTTGTCCTTTTTACAACAGTAACTTCCTGAACATGTTCAGTGACTACGTCGTCAGTGGCGACCCCAAACAAAGGGAAAATGCATTGGCAAAAATGACGAGGATTAATCAATTCATTAATTACATGGCCTTGGGCAGCGCAGTCACCAGTTACTGGTTGTTCCTGGACAACCAAAGAAAATTTCAAGAGTAAGTGGCTCTGTCAGCTTCACTCATGTTTTTAAACTAAATAAACATCTGGAAGGTGTAACTAATTGCAAAACACTTTTTCTTCTGCAGTTGGCCTACATTGCTTGAAAGCCAGGACAAGTCAATAAGCACCATCATCATTTATGTCCGGAGCGTGTAGGAGTTTGTACAGTACATGAAGGACACACCCCCAAAACATTGTCGCCTCACCAGAAATCAACTTTTTTCTGCCGTCCGCTGTGCATGTGACTTGCTAAAGACCCTGTAGAAAAAATTAGTGGTTCATCAGATTTCAGTGAAAAAAGCAAAGCAGGCCCGGGCGATCAAACCTGAGACCCTGGCCACGTGTAAGAACATGGCCAGAGCCAAGATACCTCAGCTGCTGGGTAACAATTCACTATAAAACTGTCCATAATTATTTAAAAGAGCTGAACTTCTAAAATTTGTTTATTCTTTTTTTTCCCTTCAGGAGAGATGGAAAGAGAAGACTCCCTGCAGCTGAGGTATCGTTTCTACGGGTACTTCTCAGCACTGATAGCGTGTGTATTTGGTCACCGTCCAGGGATCCTGACGAACCTCAAGGTTTCCGAGGTCCTGGAAGCAAGACAGTCGTCGCAACAAACATCTGATGGCTTCTTGATCAATGTGAGTAATTTACTGTTGTACAGATAAAAGGCCATTAGTAAAAACAATGTGAAAATGGTGTCACTCTGAACTCAGATCTCACAGCACAAGACCAGCAAGACTTCCTTGCACTAGTGGAGTCCACATAGCTTACTGAAGCTGCTGCACTAGTGAAGTCCACAGAGCCTACTGAAGCTGCTACACTAGTGGAGTCCACAGAGCCTACTGAAGGTGCTGCACTAGTGGAGTCCACAGAGCCTACTGAAGGTGCTGCACTAGTGGAGTCCACAGAGCCTACTGAAGCTGCTGCACTAGTGGAGTCCACAGAGCCTACTGAAGGTGCTGCACTAGTGGAGTCCACAGAGCCTACTGAAGGTGCTGCACTAGTGGAGTCCACAGAGCCTACTGAAGCTGCTGCACTAGTGGAGTCCACAGAGCCTACTGAAGGTGCTGCACTAGTGGAGTCCACAGAGCCTACTGAAGCTGCTGCACTAGTGGAGTCCACAGAGCCTACTGAAGGTGCTGCACTAGTGGAGTCCACAGAGCCTACTGAAGCTGCTGCACTAGTGGAGTCCACAGAGCCTACTGAAGGTGCTGCACTAGTGGAGTCCACAGAGCCTACTGAAGGTGCTGCACTAGTGGAGTCCACAGAGCCTACTGAAGCTGCTGCACTAGTGGAGACCACAGAGCCTACTGAAGCTGCTGCACTAGTGGAGTCCACAGAGCCTACTGAAGGTGCTGCACTAGTGGAGTCCACAGAGCCTACTGAAGGTGCTGCACTAGTGGAGTCCACAGAGCCTACTGAAGCTGCTGCACTAGTGGAGTCCACAGAGCCTACTGAAGCTGCTGCACTAGTGGAGACCACAGAGCCTACTGAAGCTGCTGCACTAGTGGAGTCCACAGAGCCTACTGAAGCTGCTGCACTAGTGGAGTCCACAGAGCCTACTGAAGCTGCTGCACTAGTGGAGTCCACAGAGCCTACTGAAGCTGCTGCACTAGTGGAGTCCACAGAGCCTACTGAAGCTGCTGCACTAGTGGAGTCCACAGAGCCTACTGAAGCTGCTGCACTAGTGGAGTCCACAGAGCCTACTGAAGCTGCTGCACTAGTGGAGTCCACAGAGCCTACTGAAGCTGCTGCACTAGTGGAGTCCACAGAGCCTACTGAAGCTGCTGCACTAGTGGAGTCCACAGAGCCTACTGAAGCTGCTGCACTAGTGGAGTCCACAGAGCCTACTGAAGCTGCTGCACTAGTGGAGTCCACAGAGCCTACTGAAGCTGCTGCACTAGTGGAGACCACAGAGCCTACTGAAGCTGCTGCACTAGTGGAGTCCACAGAGCCTACTGAAGCTGCTGCACTAGTGGAGACCACAGAGCCTACTGAAGCTGCTGCACTAGTGGAGTCCACAGAGCCTACTGAAGCTGCTGCACTAGTGGAGACCACAGAGCCTACTGAAGCTGCTGCACTAGTGGAGTCCACAGAGCCTACTGAAGCTGCTGCACTAGTGGAGTCCACAGAGCCTACTGAAGCTGCTGCACTAGTGGAGTCCACAGAGCCTACTGAAGCTGCTGCACTAGTGGAGTCCACAGAGCCTACTGAAGCTGCTGCACTAGTGGAGTCCACAGAGCCTACTGAAGCTGCTGCACTAGTGGAGTCCACAGAGCCTACTGAAGCTGCTGCACTAGTGGAGTCCACAGAGCCTACTGAAGCTGCTGCACTAGTGGAGTCCACAGAGCCTACTGAAGCTGTTGCACTAGTGGAGTCCACAGAGCCTACTGAAGCTGCTGCACTAGTGGAGTCCACAGAGCCTACTGAAGCTGCTGCACTAGTGGAGTCCACAGAGCCTACTGAAGCTGCTGCACTAGTGGAGTCCACAGAGCCTACTGAAGCTGCTGCACTAGTGGAGTCCACAGAGCCTACTGAAGCTGTTGCACTAGTGGAGTCCACAGAGCCTACTGAAGCTGCTGCACTAGTGGAGTCCACAGAGCCTACTGAAGCTGGTGCACTAGTGGAGTCCACAGAGCCTACTGAAGGTGCTGCACTAGTGGAGTCCACAGAGCCTACTGAAGCTGTTGCACTAGTGGAGTCCACAGAGCCTACTGAAGCTGCTGCACTAGTGGAGTCCACAGAGCCTACTGAAGCTGTTGCACTAGTGGAGTCCACAGAGCCTACTGAAGCTGCTGCACTAGTGGAGTCCACAGAGCCTACTGAAGCTGCTGCACTAGTGGAGTCCACAGAGCCTACTGAAGCTGCTGCACTAGTGGAGTCCACAGAGCCTACTGAAGCTGCTGCACTAGTGGAGTCCACAGAGATTACTGAAGCTGCTGCACTAGTGGAGTCCACAGAGCCTACTGAAGCTGCTGCACTAGTGGAGTCCACAGAGCCTACTGAAGCTGCTGCACTAGTGGAGTCCACAGAGCCTACTGAAGCTGCTGCACTAGTGGAGTCCACAGAGCCTACTGAAGCTGCTGCACTAGTGGAGTCCACGGAGCATACTGAAGCTACTGCTGTAAGGGTGGCTCCCTCTGTTGGTCTTGTCTTCATGTTTATACTTGTTTAGTCTTCTTGTTTATTTTAGGTTCCCATCCAGTTTAGTCCTCATGTTTATTTCTGGTGTAGTCATGTTTTTAGGTCCCCTTATTGTTATTTAGTTCAACCTAGAGTACTGTCACCCTGGTTTACCTCCCACGTTTCAGAGTCAGCCTTGTTCTGTTAATTGTTCCCAGGTGTTTGTCGTTACTCCCTGTCTTGTCTGTGTGTGTATAAATACTCTGTCTGCAGTCTGTTTTTGTGTCGGGTCTTTGTCCCTGTTCCCTGATGTGTCGTGTACCAGCTCCTTGGTCTTGTGAGTATGTTTAGTAGCTCCATGTTTCATTGTTAGAGCTCCACGTTTTTTGTGTTAGTACTCCAGCCACAGTCAGAGCTGTATTACTTTTGTTTATACTGCCACGTCAGTATTTTGAGTTTGTTAATTAAAGTGTTTTGATATTTACTCGTGCCTCTGTGAGTCTACCTGTCTGCTCCACGGGACTCATCCCTCATCCCACATCAAACCGTGACAACTGCACTAGTGGAGTCCACAGAGCCTACTGAAGCTGCTGCACTAGTGGAGTCCACAGAGCATACTGAAGCTACTGCACTAGTGGAGTCCACAGAGCCTACTGAAGGTGCTGCACTAGTGGAGTCCACAGAGCCTACTGAAGCTGCTGCACTAGTGGAGACCACAGAGCCTACTGAAGCTGCTGCACTAGTGGAGTCCACAGAGCCTACTGAAGCTGCTGCACTAGTGGAGTCCACAGAGCCTACTGAAGGTGCTGCACTAGTGGAGTCCACAGAGCCTACTGAAGGTGCTGCACTAGTGGAGTCCACAGAGCCTACTGAAGCTGCTGCACTAGTGGAGACCACAGAGCCTACTGAAGCTGCTGCACTAGTGGAGTCCACAGAGCCTACTGAAGGTGCTGCACTAGTGGAGTCCACAGAGCCTACTGAAGCTGCTGCACTAGTGGAGTCCACAGAGCCTACTGAAGCTGCTGCACTAGTGGAGTCCACAGAGCCTACTGAAGCTGCTGCACTAGTGGAGTCCACAGAGCCTACTGAAGCTGCTGCACTAGTGGAGTCCACAGAGCCTACTGAAGCTGCTGCACTAGTGGAGTCCACAGAGCCTACTGAAGCTGCTGCACTAGTGGAGTCCACAGAGCCTACTGAAGCTGCTGCACTAGTGGAGTCCACAGAGCCTACTGAAGCTGTTGCACTAGTGGAGTCCACAGAGCCTACTGAAGCTGCTGCACTAATGGAGTCCACAGAGCCTACTGAAGCTGGTGCACTAGTGGAGTCCACAGAGCCTACTGAAGCTGCTGCACTAGTGGAGTCCACAGAGCCTACTGAAGCTGCTGCACTAGTGGAGTCCACAGAGCCTACTGAAGCTGCTGCACTAGTGGAGTCCACAGAGCCTACTGAAGCTGCTGCACTAGTGGAGTCCACAGAGCCTACTGAAGCTGCTGCACTAGTGGAGTCCACAGAGCCTACTGAAGCTGCTGCACTAGTGGAGTCCACAGAGCCTACTGAAGCTGCTGCACTAGTGGAGTCCACAGAGCCTACTGAAGCTGCTGCACTAGTGGAGTCCACAGAGCCTACTGAAGCTGCTGCACTAGTGGAGTCCACAGAGCCTACTGAAGCTGCTGCACTAGTGGAGTCCACAGAGCCTACTGAAGCTGCTGCACTAGTGGAGTCCACGGAGCATACTGAAGCTACTGCTGTAAGGGTGGCTCCCTCTGTTGGTCTTGTCTTCATGTTTATACTTGTTTAGTCTTCTTGTTTATTTTAGGTTCCCATCCAGTTTAGTCCTCATGTTTATTTCTGGTGTAGTCATGTTTTTAGGTCCCCTTATTGTTATTTAGTTCAACCTAGAGTACTGTCACCCTGGTTTACCTCCCACGTTTCAGAGTCAGCCTTGTTCTGTTAATTGTTCCCAGGTGTTTGTCGTTACTCCCTGTCTTGTCTGTGTGTGTATAAATACTCTGTCTGCAGTCTGTTTTTGTGTCGGGTCTTTGTCCCTGTTCCCTGATGTGTCGTGTACCAGCTCCTTGGTCTTGTGAGTATGTTTAGTAGCTCCATGTTTCATTGTTAGAGCTCCACGTTTTTTGTGTTAGTACTCCAGCCACAGTCAGAGCTGTATTACTTTTGTTTATACTGCCACGTCAGTATTTTGAGTTTGTTAATTAAAGTGTTTTGATATTTACTCGTGCCTCTGTGAGTCTACCTGTCTGCTCCACGGGACTCATCCCTCATCCCACATCAAACCGTGACAGAAAAGACCCGACCATTTTGAGTCCCGCAGACAGGTAATTCGGACTTACCCAGGGGCAGTGATGTCTGCGCCGGCTCAGAGGGAAGCCGCAGTCATCAGAGTCGGCGGGTTTCGAACTGAACCCGCTTGGAGCCGCCACGAACCCGGGTTGGAACAGTCTTCGTGTCCACCACTGGTCGCGGAGCCAGCGAGGAGGAAGCGAGGTGATGGCCGCTCGGACCAGTTGAAGTCCTTCACTCCTGCACGAGCCATTTCACTGTGGTGGGTGTCCGACGACGAGTCGGATTCGGATCCGGAAGGACTCCTGCCCGTTCCAGCTCCAGGGACACGGCGCCGCCGAAGGGGGCGGCGACGGGCGAATGCACGCGTTTCCGGGTTTCGGCCCGTTCTCCCCCTTCATTCTCCCATGCTGTCAGAAAGGCCGGGGGGGATTACGAAGGGGGAGCTCCCATGCTCCGTGACGTCTCAGGGGAGACATGCGCAGAACACGTCTGCAGGAAACACAGAGGCTCCTGTACGCCACATAACCAAGAGGAAGCCTCTTCACAAGACTCGTTCACAGCAGTGTTCGAGCTCCCAATCTGAGGAGGAACATGCAGACTCCGACCCGGCCACAGGGGTCGCTGTGGGACAGAGTTCTGCGGCCACTCTCACCATACAGCAGATAAACAGACTGATTCATGCAGCTGTCAATAACCCGGATCCTCATTATAAATATAAGACTTACTCCATCATTGAAGATATCATTATTAACAGTCCTTGTTTACAACCTAACCCAGGTCTCTCTCAGATGTTGGCTTTGGCTACAGCCCTGAAGGACGAGTTGTCTGTTTCTAAGTGTGTCTCCCCAGCCTCCTCAGAAGACGCTGTGTCTCCAGCCTCGTCCACAGAGGACGCTGTGTCTCCAGCCTCGTCCACAGAGGACGCTGTGTCTCCAGCCTCGTCCACAGAGGACGCTGCTGTGTCTCCAGCCTCGTCCACAGAGGACGCTGTGTCTCCAGCCTCGTCCACAGAGGACGCTGTGTCTCCAGCCTCGTCCACAGAGGACGCTGTGTCTCCAGCCTCGTCCACAGAGGACGCTGTGTCTCCAGCCTCGTCCACAGAGGATCAGGCAGAGCTCTCCAAGGATGGGGTTAAAGGGCTGATTACATTTACCCTCTTGTGTCTTGATGGAGTGGTTTGTGGATTGTGATTATTGTTTTGGTGTTGGGGTTATTGATTAACTTTGGAGTCAGATGGAGGTTGCATTAGATTTGGTTGATTTTTTGTTTTTGGGTGATTTTATTTGGTGTGGTGTTGGGATTGGGGTCCTCTTCAGGGGGCCCACCTGGAGTTCAGCTGTTGGTTTCGACCGATCTTTGATCGGTCGAGAGAGGGAGTGAAGGAAAATACACACGTTTAGAAGTTCTATATGTTAATCTCATTTGAATCGAATACACTACTGTATATGATTAATACACGAGTGCTCTATAATCAAGGTATTCACAACTGTTTTACATATGTTTATGCAATTAGACAACATTATAAGACATACTTTTAGATCTAACAAACAGGAGGTTCAGATGCAGATAACATGCTAAGCGGGCAGTTGCCCTTTGTGCTTCTCTTGGCCTTCTGAGGAGATCGGAACACACAGACACACAAACACAGGAATCATACTACTAAAATAAGTAGTACTTATGAACCACACACTTGGACATTAATTTACATTAATATTACACACAGGACACATCTAATGGTACATTTCTAAAACTCTCTTACTGAGCAGATAAGCAGAACAAAGAACACAGTTTCGAGAGACTTCTCACAGCTATAAATCTACAAGGTCATAGAACTGACAAGCAGAAAGGCTCCAGGACGCCTTATCAGTGCTCTGAGCCAATCAGAGACCAGAGAAGCTCAAACGGCAGCTTCATACTCCAAAACATCTCAGATATCTTCAGCACTTTTTGAAGAACCTCGCCTAGGACAGGTCTGTCAAAATGCTCACAATTCTCTGTGCACAAAGAATTGCTTATTCATGCTGTAACTCTGTTAACCTGTAAACCTGTGTTTCTGTCAATAAATCTTCATCATTTTCCTAAGAGAGACTGGTCATTCGAACACCTAAAGAGAAATCCCTTCAGTAGTCTTCCCACAATTTTAAATACTCTGGAAATTTTTGGATTTTATTCTGGCTATAAAATGAATCCACTTAAAAGTGAATGGCCCTCATGCACGAACCGTTCGTACGCACCGATTTGTTCTTATACTGTTCGTACGAGTGATTTAGGATCATTTGTGGCATCCAACAATGTTTTCGTATCCTAGGATTTTTTTCAGATACGAACAGAATTTACGTGTGGTCCAGACCTGTCGTATATTTTACGAGCAGACGGTCCGCTGTTATCCAGACGCCTTTTCTCCACTAATAACTTCATATTTCGTTATTTAGAAAATATTCTGAGTTTAAAAAGAATTAAATGCAACAACACAAATTTGTTACATTAAAAGAAAGCGGCTTCAAACACCCCCCCCGCAACCCGCGCGTGGCCCCCCCGCGC
>JBBPBX010038469.1:0-13685 GCA_038048925.1 Garcialebias charrua
ATGTTGTTATTTTAAAATTAGCTCTTTTTTATTACTCATTTGACTTACTGTTAGTGCTAGTAGCTTAAGATAACTTACCAAAAGCCCTCTGCGCGCGCCGCCATTTGCAGCTCCTTTTTTTAGCATTAGCCTCGAATAGCTTTTCCTCCTCCGAGCGGGGGTGTTAGCTCCGCTCGTTTGGGAGCGTGCTTCAGTCCACACACACAAAGTTCACAGAATGTCTCGCTCCAGTTAATTTATCCGCATGAGGCAACCTTTGACCGGACCCCCGGACCTCAAAAGTCAGTAGCTCCCAACAACTCCCGCACGCAAATGGTGTCTTCGCCGGCGGTCTGCAAAACAAAAGGCTTAAAAAAAAAAAAAAAAAGAGATGCCGCGACCGGGAGGCGAACCCGTGTCCTTCGGATTACGAGTCCGGTTCACTACCTCTGGGCCAACCGGGTAGTCATGCAAAAAGCAGTCTTTCATCGTATAAGAAATAATCACAACCACTTACATTTAGAACGCTGAAGTTTTGATTAGATTTTGATGAAGTGAAAGGTATTCTTAAAATAAATAAGTTGCTAATCTGAAAATATATCGATCAGTGGTGCTTGATGGTACAGACTGTCGCCCCGCGAGAGTCACACACTGTGTGTGTGTTCATTCATTCTGCCGGCTGCGCGTTGGGAGCGATATTACACTAAAAATTGAACTAAAACGTAAAAATAACAATTATAAAGTATTATTATGTCGATGTATATATCTAGTCTCACCCCGATTTCTCCGAAACAAAAGGCTTTAAAAAAAAGGGGGGAAAAAAAAGATGCCGTAAACAAGATGCGATCTCCGCTCTCCTGCGTGGCGCTTAAGTGTCATAACCGCTCAACCAAACTGACAGTTGTGAAAAAGTAGTCCTTCATCATATAAGAAACAAGTCCAAACCGCGAGAGTGTGTGTGCACAGTTTCAACGAGATAGAGTTCATTCAAACAAGGTAATAAAACATTCTGGTTTTACTCGAGATGTGCTGCATGGCTGGAGCAGGGCAAACCCCTAGCCCCCCGGGGGATAAATAAATGAATAAATGACCGCCAGGTCAGCTCCTAAACCGCTAGGCAACCGTGACATCTTTTATACTCAAGTGGGTGGAGCATCACCAGGGGTTGCTAGGTGAGGGGCTGGACTCAGGTTTGAGGTGATTGGCTACGGTTTGTGACATCACAAACCGCAGGAAGTGTGAAACGGAGCGTTTTTAATCACAGACAAATAAATCTACTTAGAGTAAATAAACCACTGGGTGCATTTTTTTGGCACAAGGACTGTTTTTTTATGAAGTAAATACCCAAAGTTTAGTAAAAAAACATTAAAAAGTGAATTTTGCATGTGTGGTCCCCTTTAAGCTTGTTTTTGTTGACCATTAACATAATAATATTGTTATGCTAATAAAATATCTTGTGAACAGCTGGATAGATTTTAATGAAACCCTCAAACTTTTCATCTACAACTCCCAACACGATGTTCTTTGGCATGAAAGGTGGTGAACAATTTGCATGGATTTAAGGAACACTAGGCTTTACATTTGTGATGTAGTTTTTTATTTGAGGTAGCAACATCTTTTTTTGTTTGTTTGTTTCAGGACAAAAATAAATACAAAACTTTACTTTTTCTGTCACTGTGTATAATAGAATATGAAGTAAAATTGGCAAGCGTTAATGTTTTCTTCAGATGCTGGTGAAGATTCTCAGTCATCCAGGACATGATAAAATCAAAAAAGGCGTTTAATACAGATTTCTTCAGATCTCAGTTTAGTCAGTTCATTTGTTTTTAAACTTTACTTCAAACCAAATCTAAATCACAGCTTTTTTTTTAGGAAATGTAGCTGATGATGAGTTGAATAATAATTTGTTAAATACGACCACAGTTATATTTTTGAATTTGCCAGTAGTTCACGTAGTACCTGGATGGCATTGAGCTGATGGTGTTCTGTATTAGGTCATGTGGAGAAAGAGGAGGAGAGTGGAGGTGTGGACACCAGTGCGGGCCGTTTTGTCAGGTATCAGTTCACACCAGCCTTCCTAAAGCTGCGCACCGTTGGTGCAACGTAAGTAAATGATACTCTTTACCTGAGAAGTTTCCTCCTCGCAGTCGGTCTCAAACTGTGTCTCCTTCCCGACTGCAGCGTTGAGTTCACGGTCGGTGACCAGCCCATTAACAGCTTCCGTATGATCGAGAGGCATTACTTCCAGGGACGCCTCCTCAAAAACTTCGACTTCGACTTTGGATTTTGCATACCTAACAGCCGCAACACGTGCGAACACATTTATGAGTTTCCACAGCTTCCAGATGACCTCAGTGAGTTTTTCTGGTCCGTCTCATCATTCAGTGTTGGGTCACTTCTTTTTTTTTTTTTACATGTCAGATCTTTGTTTTTCTCTCTCCTGTTCCAGTTCGTCAAATGGTGGAGCACCCCTATGAGACCAGATCAGATAGTTTCTACTTTGTGGACAACAAACTAATCATGCACAACAAAGCAGACTACGCCTACAATGGTGGGCTGTAACACGTGAAGGGAGAATTGGATCCATTACCTTCCAGTGGTTAGATTTCCTGGGTGACACTTTCATAGAAGAAAAAACAAACAAAAAAAACTTTATTTTGGGCACAGAATTAGTTTCTTTTGTGGACCTTTTTTTTTTTTTACGTGACACTAAACAAGAAAAACAACAAACCACCTCTGCTGAAACTGGAAATCATGGATCCATTTAACTCTGGGACTCAGAGGGACTTTTTGTTCATAATTTCTGTTATTTTTGACTGAAGCTTTTGTCTTATTTTATTTTATAGTTTGTTAAACTATCAAGTTACTGCTTGATCACTAAGATTGCTTGTTTCTTCTGGATGGGGAGACATGGAACACACAGGGCAAGTCCTGCAAATTGGGTTATTTAGAATATAATTTACAGTTTTCTGTGTTTCTTTGAAGCACCTATTTGCAAGTGACAATTGGGTTTCATGTACGGAAAAGCAAGCTTATCTAAATATTTTTCAGTATCTTTAGTTATGGAAGAATATGTAGAATTTTAGACATTAGGTGACACTTTTTGTCACAGAGATCTGTTTTTATAGTATATCATGAAGTTGACCAACCTCTTTTTGAAAGAATATATTTTACATCAGGAACTTTGTTCAATTTTCATCATTTCAGATGCTGTATATTCATACTAAAATATGTTGCCTAATTTACTTTTTCATTTGTTCAGTCTATCAAAATATGGGATATTAAAGTCAGTACAGTAATCACTTACACATCTTGATCTTTATGCCGTTTCTGTCCACATCCATTTGACACATCTTATTTATTCCCTCCTTTGTGGTTGCACTTTTAGTAATTGGCCCATTTTTACATTTTATTTGGCAACACCACATTGTGAACCTTCAGTTTCAAGCAGAGTTCAATCATAAACGTGGTATACGTTTACTCTTGATTGCTGTTTGTGTTCTGATGTGCTCTCCGGTTCTCAGTTTACCGATGATGTACCACAGCAGCACACGATGAAACCACAGAGAGATGTAGCTCAGTAAACTGATCTATTTTTAATGAGGTGCTACAGACTGATACAAAACCTGAGGTTCTAGATTTTAGCAAATTTTCTCCAAATTATAATCAATTCGGTCCATTGTCACTTTGCGCTACAGTCCCGTAAAAGTTTGTTAAGCTTCTACTTTATAGAAATGGCATTGAATTGATTTATGGCTGTTTACTGTGGTGCTGTGGACGGGCTGCTGTGTTGAAGAAAAGGTGCTCCTAAAAAGCTGGAATGCTTACAATTCATTAAAACATTCATGTAAAAAGTCCCATCTGTAAAGCAGGAAAGTGCCTTGAATGCTGGAGTTAACATTTTGTTTTACTGTTTTATGTTAAGAAACTGACTAAAGAGAAATGATGGTAACAAGTCACAGTGAAGTTAGACTTCTCTTTTTTTTCATTCATTCATTCAACCTTTATTTATACAGGCTAGCCTCATTGAGCCACGGGGACTCATTTACAAGAGGGACCTGTAAATTTAAAAAAATGTAATTTTACCACCTTTGTTACATACAGTATATCGCCTTGTTTTGGTGCCTTGTGTGCAATAGGGAGTTTCCCCAGCTTAATCCGGACATTTCATTTTGTAATTATTTACATTTAGAAGACTGAGATTCCTAACATTTGGAAAGGACACACTTCATTGAACTGGCCATTATTAGGTCATTATTAACCTCAGAGGATCCGTCAAAATGTCCTTTTTGCATCATTACTTTTATGGTTCTCGTTTCGATAGTTGAACTTAGGTGTATGTTAGATGGCTACTTAGTGCTTAGCAACACTTCTGGTGGATCTGGAGAGACTTCACTTTTGTCATTCAACATGAGTAGCAGTTTATAAAAATGTTTAAAGAAGTGCATATTACTTTTAAATTGTACCATGTGCACTGTAAGACTAGACTGAAGTTTTCTTTTTCCATTACCTGCTGCATGTTATTCACTTTTTATATTGTCTGACTTTACAAGTGACGCAAACATGTGTTATGAGAATTGTAAATAAAAAACTGTTCAAGGTTGTTTATTGTCACTTGCATCACATGTGGTACATGAGGTGGAAGGAAACTGTACTCAAGGTCCCATTTACACCCAAAAATAGCTAAATTATAAATTATAGAAAGAAACAGTACATAATAATAATAATAATAATGAATTTAATTTATAACGCACTTTTCATTAATGAACATCTCAAAGTGCTAAGGGTCTAAGGTACCGGTATATGCTAAATGAACGCTAAAAGATCTAAGATATTTGCTAGACACTAACAATGTAAAATAATACTGTAGATCTATTAAACAGCAGCCCGAACATAAGTTTGTAGTGAGCGGGTATGAATACAGCAGCATGAAGGCAAGAGATCAGCAGCATGGATAATCGGCATTACCGGGTCACCACCCTGGAACCAGCATGGGGGAGGGGCTCGTCGGCGAGCGCCTGGTGACCGGGTCTCTACCCATGGGGCCCAGTCAGGCTCAGCCTGAATGAGCATCATGGGTTTGCCTTTCTGTGGGCCCACCACTTGCAGGAGGGGCCATATGAGTCGGGTGCATGAATCCATATGGGCAGTGGCTAAAGGCGGGGGCGTTGACGCTCTGACCGTGGCTTACCAAAGCTGGCTCTTGGGGCATGGAATGTGCCTTCTTTGGTGGGGAAGGAGCCCGAGCTGTGCATGAGGTTGAGAGGTACCGACTAGATGGGCTCACCTCAATTCACAGCATGGGCTATGGAACCGATCTCCTTGAGAGGGGCTGGACCTTATTCCAGTTGCCCATGGTGAGAGGCACCGAGCTGGTGTGGGTATACTTAGCCCCCCAACTTGGTGCCTGTGTGTTGGGAGTTTTCCCCGGTAGATGAGAGGGTATAGTTTTCTGTGCGCCTTCGAATGGGTGGACAGGCTTTGACTGTTGTTTGTGCCCATGCACCAAATGGCAGTTCAGAGTATCCAGCCTTTTTGGAGTCCTTGGTGTGATTGAACTTTAACTGGCTGAGAACTTTACTAATTGGCTTTTCTATGTACCGGTATGTGAATGTTCCTGTAAAGTGCCCTGAGATAACTTTGTTGTGAATTGGCACTGTATAAATACTGTACTGTTGAGTTGAATTGATTGGGAGGAACGGCCTATATCTGATCTGAACCCGAGCAGTGTTCTTTTGTTAGACTTCTGTGCTAGTCATAGTTTGTCCATCACAAACACCATGTACGAACATAAGGGTGTCCATATGTGTACTTGGCACCAGGACCCCCTAGGTCAGGGGTCAGACTTTTTCAGCATGCAAGCTATTTTTGAAATGATCAAGTCAAAGTGATCTACCTACTACAGTATAAGGCCCCGTTTACACGAAAACAACCTGTGGAAACATTAGTGATTTTTCAATGTTTATTGGGGTTAATAAACAAAAAATAAGCTGGTTTACATGAAAAATGCTGTCGTTTTCATGTCAATCGGGTTGCCAGATAAGAAATTATGAACTACAATACTGTGGCTTTAAGTATTTTGACATAAACTGTTGTGTTTGCTGAGTAAAGTCCCCCAACTACTCCACTTCCATGGAGGAAGTGGAGTTGGGGGACTTTGGGGTTGGTCTGTCCATAACTGTGGCTGAGGTCACCGAGGTAGTTTATTAAGGGATGCGAGTTGTTCGCAGCGCTTCTGGCGTCCCAGGGATGGAAAATAAGCAGGATACTCGGTTCTTTCTTTAGGCAGAACACGCCATATTTATTCAACACGAAGACTCATCTCATCAGTGTTGCCAGGTGAGAAATGTAGGATTATCGTACTATAGAGCCCTAAAATTATCGTATTTTGAGGGAAATTATCGTCATAAACAAAATAACAATTATGCTCTATATAGTCACTCTGTTGTTGAATAGCGTCTAACAGGCACCCCCAGCTTTGTGGCGTCAGTACTGGTGGGAACCATAGACATTAATACGTATTAATGTCTGGCGGCAACTAATGAGCCCTTCTTGTTTCGTTTCATGGCCAGATAAGATGTCAACGAGGGCCACATTTGGCCCCCGGGCCTTGAGTTTGATGCCTGTGGGTTAGAGGATGTTACAACCGGGCAGACGGTTTGGCAAAGCGCAATTTTAAATCCAGCATTTTGTCTTTGAGTCATGTGACATTTTAAACCGATGGGTTGCAACAATCAAATAAGGGGTTTACAAAGTGCCCAGATATTATTACTGCCTCAGTCAAGGCTCATAATGCTTTAAGTATCTGTCAGAACTGCACGTGTCATAAGCACACTGGAACAGTGGGGGCTCCTCATTTTATTTCATGGGGGGGTGCGTGCCATAGTTGTCATGAGCTTGGACTTTGAAAATCGCCAAGTGCTGCAGTGATGTCTTATATTTAGAGTTTAAATGGACTTGCTTCTCCACCTTAAACTAATTTTTATCCAGAAGTATAAAATCAGAATAAACAACAGCTCTCAATGAGGTGTGTCATAACAAGACCGAGAACGAAATCAAGGTGAACAGTGACATCAATTTATTTATTTTACACATTTGTGGAATGAAGTGATAATTATTGTGTTTTTAAAAATAAACTTAAAATTAGGCTAAAAGAATGTCAGGCATGCACTCATTCATGAAATATGACGATTTTAGACTGAAACTTATAGCGTGAGATGTGTGCGGAATTTTTTTTAAATGATTGTTTTAATCGATTGCAGTATTTTTGTGCACTTGTTTCATGGAACGGTTTTTATTTTTTATCTGCTTAGAACAACAGATGAAATTTAGCTGTGTTAATTCAGATGCCAAGTCAAGTCAGATTTATTTATAGAGCATATAGAAACTGTTAGATCATCTTCAAATAAAACGTAACAAGATATGTATATTTACAGCACATTTATATTCATGGAATATTGATGAATGTGCACTGCTCCTTTAAATACTTTGTAAAAATAATAATAATGAAACTCTTTGAAAGTAATCACTGGATATACGTCTACTACAACTCATTGATATTTGGAGTTAACCCAGTTCAAAATGGCTGTCGCAGCTAATTATCCTTGGCCAGCACAGACAATAACACGACCACATCTAAAGATACTGAGCTGTTTTTGATGTTGGAGTAGCAGCTAGTCATCCCAACATAAACTCTGAGCACACAGATTTCTCACAATAACATAATTGGCATAACACATGATCATGAAGGGCATTACAAGCTTTCACCAAAACAGCTACAACCTCAGCCTCATCATGAGACTGAAAGACATCTGATGATTTACAAAACACATTTCATCATTTAGATTGACAGTGAGATCATTTCTAATTAGTTCAGAAGAACATTAGTTTCACACATCAGTCCACTTACTTTTCATAAGAAAATCTTTTCCACAAATCCAGTGGAAGATGGGATGAAGACAAACAACTGAAGACTTGATCCACCTCTCTGCTGGTTCCTTGGACTGCCACCAAACTACACAAGGTGTAGTTTGGTGACAGAGTGAAAAAAAATTCACGATGGTAGTAAGAGATGTAGTTTGGTGTTAGCAAACAAAAACAAGGTTTTTGCTCAGAGTTCCAACGTTAACTACTAAAACGTTCGTTTTAGTGAACGTTTTAGTTCACTGACCTGTGAGGTCAGTGAACAAGGCCAGGCAGATTCTGGCAAACCCTGATCACCCACTCCATGACGAGTTCAGGCTGCTCCCATCTGGACGCAGGTTTCTACAACCCAAATGTAGAACAAACAGATTTAAAAACTCATTTATCCCTGTAGCAATCAGGTTTCTCAATGTGTTTTATTGTATGTGTGTGTAAGTGCATATGTATGAATCTGTACACCTATTGACTGCAAAACTAATTGCCCCTCGGGGATAATAAAGGAACTTGAACCTTCTCCTGAAATTCTGTGGTGAGGAGCTGCTGTCACACATTCCTCATGAAGCTCATCCATAGACAGGCTTAAGGCAGAGCTCTGCGTACGGCCTGTACGCCGCTCTACGCGCGCGTTCACTGGCACAGCTCTGCGTTCGTTCTCGGGTGTTCGCTCCAAATTCTTGTTTTAATTTGAGCAGCTGTGTGCAGAGCGTTTACCTACGCTCCGGCCGCTAGGGAGTGCTAATGCGCTAATCCGCTTACAGCGGACCTAATGTTTTTGTCAGCGTAACAGCGGTTTGATTAACTTTTATAATTCATAAGCAGATTTGCGCTATTTTTATTTAAAATGCAGTACCGATAATAATCTATCAGTAAAAACGAAAAATAAATAAAAAAATATTTACAGGCCCGGACGACTGCTAACAGACCATATCCTGTCAGCGCCGGATGTGGTCCGTGACAAAAAAGCGTCCCCTCAGTCTCTTTGCTAGAGCGAGCGCTCTCAGTTAGCAGCCAGTGTGTTACTCTGCAGCCTTATTGCTTGTTTTCGAAGAGTCAGACGAAGAGTTTTTAACATGGAGGGTGAACTTATGGATGTTTCTCAGCGGCCTACGCGACGCGTCTGGATTTTAAAAAGTATTTCGCCATATGCCCTCTTCAAAATGGCGGCCGCGACGGCCACAGAAGATAAGGACTTTCCATGAAAACACGGTAAAAACAATTATTTCTTTGCTGAGAAAAAATATATTTCTTAGCTGACTTTATAGCACAAGGTTTTTCTGAGCTTAACCGGTTCAAATGGTCAAATCTGGTGGATTAAAAAAAGTATTTCGCCATTTGCCGGCCGCCATTTTGAAGAGGGCATATGGCGAAATATTTTTTTTAATCCAGCAGATTTGACCATTTGAACCGGTTAAGCTCAGAAAAACCTTGTGCTTATAGCACAAGGTTTTTCTGAGCTTGACCTAGTCCAAAGCGAAGTGAAGGACAAGGGTCTGGTTTTAACCAGGCTAGTCATGCATAAAAAAGTTTACCCATAGTCTGGCCAGTGACTGTATTTATATTTTTTTTAAATCACAAATGCTTGAATTTCTTTTATTTTATAAATGTGCAAAACAATTGTCTTCCAGACCAGACCCCCCAAAAAAATACAAAAGTTGTGCAAAACAATAAGAAAGTTCACAGTACAGCTACATTTTCTGTAGCATCTGTGTCATCAATGTCTTGAAATCCTCCTGGGCCGACTTCAGTTGCTCCATCGCGTCCCGGTGTCGCCGTTGGCTGTTTTCCTCTGACTGGCGGAGGAACTCCAACACCTCACTAGACCTTCTTCCCAGGTCCAAGACAACTCTGCGATGGAAAAACTGTGTTTATTTCAGATAGACATTCATTCATTCATTCATTCAACCTTTATTTATACAGGCTAGCCTCGTTGAGTCACGGGGACTCATTTACAAGAGGGACCTGTCTCACTCACACCAAACAACCATCCACTCTCACACTCACACCTAGGGTCAATTTAGAGTCACCAATCAGCCTAACAAGCATGTTTTTTGGTCTGTGGGAGGAAACCGGAGTACCCGGAGGAAACCCACGCATGCACGGGGAGAACATGCAAACTCCACCCAGAAAGGCCCCGGACCGGGATTTGAACCGGCAACCTTCTCGCTGAGAGGCAGCAGCTCTACCAGTTGTGCCACCGTGCTGCCCAACATTATTATTATTATTAACATTATTAACATAAAGTTAATAATGAGCTGCAATCCTCTGTCATTTTTTCTTCATTTGACTTCTTGTTTAAGTGAAAAATATACATTTCAGACAGCTACTTTCAGTAAACAGTACTGTAGTGTTAGGCCACAAACCAAAACTTTCTGATGGTGTTATATATCATAAAATAAAGCAACCACTGTTCAGTTTCCTCAACATATCGTAAACCCCCTAGATGTTTTGCTGTGCTGCTGTGAGTGAAGACGTTTAGCGGCCGTGGCACAGTGGTAATGGCAGTCAACCCCCAATCGGAAGGTCGGAGGTTCGAGTCCCGCATCCGCCCACCATGTGTCGTTGTGTCCCTGGGCAAGACCCTTCACCCCGAGTTGCTCCCGGTAGGTCTGGATAGCGCCATACAAGGCAGGCTACCACTAACGGTGTATGAATGTGTGTATGAATGGGTAGATGGCTCGTATTGTAAAGCGCTTTGGGGCTCCTCAGAGGGGGCTGGAAGGCGCTATATAAATAAGCTCCATTTACCATTATTTTTTCTTAGCTTTAAAGCCAGTTTTTATTTTTTCCCAACGATTTACATTAAATCATTAGAGTAAAATATATATTAAATCAATTACCTTCGGCGGTCATCATCCTCCTCCGACATGTTCTGTGTCAGGAGTGCATATCTGGTTAGTAATTTATTATATTCGGAAACGGCAACAAAAACAAAGCGTGCATCCATCTTGGTTTTCCACCGGGAGAACCGGAAGTGTTTTTAAGCGGTAGCTTGGGAAATGACGTCATACCACTTCCTTTTGTCTTCAATTTCAAAAATAATTAACGGCAGTAATATCTAAAGTCAATTTTAGCATTTTAATACAAATAAAAAATTAATTACCGGTATTCATCTTATAAAAGCATTTTGTCTGATCCGAACTCGAAGACTAACTACATCACCCATAATCCTCAGCTGAAAACAAACACCGTCAAACGGCACATGGGTCAACATGGCGGCGCCCTCTAGACACACGGAGCGAGCATCAAGCTGCAGCGATGAAGAGTTTAAAAAGTGTCGGGAGGCAGTTTGGGAAACACAAGCGAACAAAAGAAAAGGTGAATGTTTGTGTTGAAAGACGAAGTTAAAATTCAGCCATTATTCATTCCAGCCGAAGCTGTACCTTTAGCTGCAGCCAACACCCAAACAAGCTCGTTCATTTAGCAACATAATTCTTTTTTTTTAAGATGGAGACAGCAGTGTGGGACAGTCAAAACTGTAAGTGTTGTCATATGTCAAACATATTTCACTGCTATATAATATAAAACATGTTTGTTGTATATTTTAACTACAGTGCGCTTTAGAAACACAAATTATTGACTTGATTCATGAACAATAAATAGCTACATGTGTTTTTTTAGCTATTCTAAGTTCAACAATGTTCTGCCACAGTGTTGTGGCTGACCATGAACATGATGGCAGCCAGCTGCAGGTCACCAGAGGGTTTGAAACACACGTGGCTGCAAAGCTGGAACAGTTTCTGGACAGGTAAGGTGTCAGGCAGCAGGAGTGCCACTGTGGATTCAAGACAACCAGACTTTAATCATCTTTTATCTGGAAGTTGCATTTCAGAGCTGCAGTCTCAAAACCCACGCGGTTTGGAATCGACAAACTGCGGTCATGATAACCAGGATGAAGGTAAATATTTGCCTTTTCAGCAGATTTTTGAGAAGTTTGTTTCATGTCTTTAAACATTTTTTTGTTCTATTTTAGGATTTCGTCTGTTCTCCACATCCGTCCCGGGACAGGAAGCCGATCATCCTGCATCTCCTGTGAGGCGTCGGCCTGCTCCCAGCTCGAGGTTCTTCACTTTTCTTTTAGGTTTTAGAAGTTTCACAGCTTTTTGTCCTCATTCATGTAACATCCGCCGTCCTTCTGCCTCTCAGTGACAGCGACAGTGAGATGGAGATGAGGCTGAAGGAGGCAGCGGTGTCTCTGAAGGATCTGCTGCCCCCGTCGGCACTCCCCTCCACACCGACTACAGAGACCCCCAGCTCGGAAACAACGCCGGCCCACAAAGTCGAAAAAGAGGGTGAGATTATCAAGAAAAAGAGGAAACGGAGCGATGAAGAGAGTGAACACGTGGACTCTGCTCCTGATCACAGCAGCGGTGAGCGCAGGAGCTCCGAGCTAGAACACGCACATGTCCACGTCAAACGAAAGAAGAAAGAGAAGCAAAAAGAAACTCTGAGCTGAGTGTTTATAACATTTACAGTTCCAGGGGTTTGTTTCGGCCCTCCATGCTCTGTTGAAGTGGATGGTTTAGTGTTGTTTCTAGATATCTGGATAATAAAGGAGGAACTTGGTCTGTAAGTTTAAAAAAAGAACTTTACATACATTGTTGGATTATTTGAAACAGTTGTTTTCTTAGACAGTATTTGAAGATGGCAAATTTAAAACAAATGCGGCATACAGTTTTCAAACTTCTTATTTTCTGAGCGTTACAAAACATTGGAATAAAAAAAGCGTGTTTAGGTGTTGATCTTGAGTTGATTCCTTGATGCTTCTGTGGGGAGCTCGTCTTAGAGTCCAGCTGACAGGCAGGAGATGCTGCTCTGTCCGGGGAGGTTCACTGTGCGGTGGAGACCATTTGTGTAGGCATGTAGGAGCTGATGTCTGTCGGCGAAGGTGAGAGGATGTGAATCTGATGGCGCTCTGCCAGCTGAGAAGAAGGATACAGCTCCAGGCCCTCAGAGGAGACTGAGAATAGGAAGAAAAATAGTTTTATCATCTAATTATTTCAAAATTTGGACATGAAGTTACAAATATCACAATGATTTGAATAAAAACAGCTGTGGTTGGAGCTTTGGGATCGTTTGTCAAAAAAAATGGATCCAGCGGCACTCTACTAGGTTCAGCACAAGTGGAGAATTTAGTTAAGTACAGTATTAGAATTCGTTTTACACATTAAGGTTTTCAGTGTGTTTGTGCTTTTGTTTATAGCGTTAGCAAAATATCTCATGAACCAGCATACAGATTTTAATTAAACTCATAAAGTAACCATTGCATGTGGCTGATGAACTTTTGGAGTCAGCCCTATTTAAAGTGGCTGCCACAGCGGAGCAACTTTAGCAAACCCTGATTTTCTAAATATTGAGCTGAAACTTTGTGTGTTTGTAGTTGAGTGTTTTTCTCTCACAATATTTCCTGAGATCTCGTTTGTTGTTTAAAAGGTTTGACCAAAACTAGGATCTCCAGTCTAAATCTCTGGGATGAAAGGCAGCGGGCGATGTTCATTCCTTCAAAGAATGCTAGGATTTTAATTAGGCCTGTCACAATAAACAATAAATCAATTAATCTAACGATAAATGAAAATTATTGACCTCATTTTCATTTATTGGCTTTATCATTTCTTCATGTCTGTCTCTTTCTACTGAAGACACTGGATGACAAAAGCCTCAAATCTGATGCTCTTTACTGACCCCTCCCTTTCTCTTTTCTCTTAAATCCATTTAGCGATCCAAAATTGCGTTTTTGGATTGTTAAAAGCAGCTAAACTGATAAGCTAAGCTAACTGGCCGATCTT
>JBBPBX010038470.1:0-17083 GCA_038048925.1 Garcialebias charrua
AAAGATAATCATTCACACACACACACACACACACACACACAGACACACACACACCAAAACAAGATTACTGTCACCGCCTGCAGCGATCCGTTTATCGATCGCTTGACAGTCCAAAGTCCACCCTGGTATGCGATCTGTCGCCCGTAAGAGACGCCACTCCAGCAGACGCCTGTTCAGTTGAGCTGGGCGTTAGGCCCAACTCGGCCCGCAGGACGCGTGACGCGGCCCGCCCCACGCCGTCCAGCCAGCGGACACCGATCCAGGACCAGTCGGCAGTCGAAGGACGACCCAGGTGGAGGCAGACAACCAGTCGGGACCATCCGGACAGTAGCAAACACACCGAAGGACAAACAGCAGGGAACTAAAACAATAAATATTTAACATTAAAATCTAAAAAAGTATAAAACAGAGACAAAATAGCGCTTTTACTCACCACCGAGCTCCACCTCTAGCAGAGAGGGAAGCAGGAAGCTTGGCAGTGGTCGCGAGAACAATACGCTAGCGCGTGACACAGCCAGCATGGATGACGTGTGTCAACTGAGAGAACTGAGCCCGTTTTAAACAGGAAGCCAGCCCCAGACCCACCAATCACATCGCAGCAACTGTGGTGCGTTTAATGTCCGCAGGACATCCCAATACCACATTCACCCCCGCAAACTGAATCGACGTCCCGTCGATGACCCAGCTTGCCACCAGGGTCGAAACACAATGGACATGGCACTCCAAACCCCGAGAGCCACTCCGTAACCAGCGCCACAGTAGAGGCATGCTGGTCTAGTTGGAGTGGCCCACGTGAATCCGGAGAATACCATTCCGTACCCAGGACCTGCACCACAGTAGAGGCACGCTGGTCCCTATTAAAAAATAAATTACAAGCTTAAAAACAGGTGAACCGCTGCTGTTTGTCCTTATCACACGCATACACATAAAAACAAATACAAAAATACAAACACAGTAGTAAAAGAGTCCCTCCTCACAACTGCAAAAAGACTTCAAGCAACGCCAAATGTAGCCGGGTCGGGTGTGGTTAAAATTGAGCATTGAAGTTTAAAAGGTTTAAAAATACTATTTTAAATAAATAAAATTGATTAAAATGGTTGTACCTAAAAAGTTACCTTTAAAAGCACGCAGGCCCGTTTGCAGAGGAGGTTTAGGACAAGTTTACACTGACACCAGTTTTAAATTGCACAGTATAGTTTAATTAAATAAAATCATAAGTTTAAAATATTTACAGTTTAAAAAGACAGCCAACTCCAAACATTAAAAGTGCAAAAATCCTAAGTTTAAAATATTTACAATTCTAAAAGGCAGCAATAGCTCCAATCAACATAAAAAGTGCAATTCATACAGTATTCTAAAACAGGAAAGATAATCATTCACACACACACACACACACACACACACACCAAAACAAGATTACTGTCACCGCCTGCAGCGATCCGTTTATCGATCGCTTGACAGTCCAAAGTCCACCCTGGTATGCGATCTGTCGCCCGTAAGAGACGCCACTCCAGCAGACGCCTGTTCAGTTGAGCTGGGCGTTAGGCCCAACTCGGCCCGCAGGACGCGTGACGCGGCCCGCCCCACGCCGTCCAGCCAGCGGACACCGATCCAGGACCAGTCGGCAGTCGAAGGACGACCCAGGTGGAGGCAGACAACCAGTCGGGACCATCCGGACAGTAGCAAACACACCGAAGGACAAACAGCAGGGAACTAAAACAATAAATATTTAACATTAAAATCTAAAAAAGTATAAAACAGAGACAAAATAGCGCTTTTACTCACCACCGAGCTCCACCTCTAGCAGAGAGGGAAGCAGGAAGCTTGGCAGTGGTCGCGAGAACAATACGCTAGCGCGTGACACAGCCAGCATGGATGACGTGTGTCAACTGAGAGAACTGAGCCCGTTTTAAACAGGAAGCCAGCCCCAGACCCACCAATCACATCGCAGCAACTGTGGTGCGTTTAATGTCCGCAGGACATCCCAATACCACATCTGCTCCAAGCAGACCTCAGCTGTTTATCTGTGTGTGTGCGTGCGTGCACGTGTGTACGTGAGTGTACTCTGTCTGGTGAGAGGCCTGTTCATGTGCTTGTGTGTGTGTGCGTGTTTTTACGTGTACGCGTGCGGCCAGCTGTGGACTGTCTGGTTAGAGGCCCGTTCATGTGAAAGATTCACAAAGATCACAACACATGTCTTATATGTCTGCTTATGAGTTTAAAATGCCACAAAAATTAAACTAATCTAGGGTCAAACACCAAGGGATAAAAAGTGTACCATCACACCCTGCTCTCAGCCCTGTGCCAAAGGCAACTTAACATGTGTGTGTATATGTGTTGTAAAGGTTTTGCAGCAGTATAAGTCTGTTTTCAACATAAAAGTCCTGCATACTTCGACACTCTGACCATCATAACTCTGACCATCATAACTCTGACCATCATAACTCTGACCATCATAACTCTGACCATCATAACTCTGACCAACATAACTCTGACCATCATAACTCTGACCATCATAACTCTGACCATCATAACTCTGAACAACATAACTCTGACCATCATAACTCTGACCATCATAACTCTGAAAAACATAACTCTGACCATCATAACTCTGACCATCATAACTCTGACCATCATAACTCTGACCATCATAACTCTGACCATCATAGCTCTGACCATCATAGCTCTGACCATCATAGCTCTGAACAACATAACTCTGACCATCATAACTCTGACCATCATAACTCTGACCATCATAACTCTGACCATCATAACTCTGAACAACATAACTCTGAACATCATAAATCTTACCATCATAACTCTGAACATCATAACTCTGAACATCATAACTCTGAACATCATAACTCTGAACATCATAGCTCTGAACAACATAACTCTGACCATCATAACTCTGACCATCATAACTCTGACCATCATAACTCTGACCATCATAACTCTGAACAACATAACTCTGAACATCATAAATCTTACCATCATAACTCTGACCATCATAACTCTGAACATCATAACTCTGAACATCATAACTCTGAACATCATAACTCTGAACATCATAACTCTGAACAACATAACTCTGAACAACATAACTCTGGCCATCATAACTCTGGCCATCATAACTCTGAACATCATAACTCTGACCATCATTACTCTGACCATCATAACTCTGACCATCATAACTCTGAACAACATAACTCTGGCCATCATAACTCTGAACATCATAACTCTGACCATCATAACTCTGAACAACATAACTCTGACCATCATAACTCTGACCATCATAACTCTGACCATCATAACTCTGACCATCATAACTCTGAACAACATAACTCTGAACATCATAACTCAGGCCATCATAACTCTGAACATCATAACTCTGACCATCATAACTCTGAACAACATAACTCTGACCATCATAACTCTGAACATCATAACTCTGACCATCATAACTCTGACCATCATAACTCTGAACAACATAACTCTGAACATCATAACTCTGACCATCATAACTCTGAACAACATAACTCTGACCATCATAACTCTGAACAACTTAACTCTGACCATCATAACTCTGACCATCATAACTCTGACCATCATAACTCTGACCATCATAACTCTGAACATCATAACTCTGAACATCATAACTCTGAACATCATAACTGAACATCATAACTGAACATCATAACTGAACATCATAACTGAACATCATAACTCTAAACATAATAACTCTGAACATCATAAGTGTAAATATTTCAAATCAGAGTAGAAATTGTTTTGTTGATGGACTGATTGATTGATTATTGGTTTTTAAACTGGTCCGTGTCGTTCCTGCAGGTCTGGTTCTACCAACCTTCCTTCTGTTCTGAGTCATGGACCTGAAGTCGGCGACACCCGGAACCTTCTGGGTTTCAGGGTCCGGTTGTTGGAGAACTCTCAGATAAAGGTGCTCTCTCCTGCCGGTGAGCTTCTGTAGCCAATTTATGTTTGTTAGCAAAATATCTCAAGTACTGTATTGCTGCTCAGATTTGAATGAAACTTCCAGAAAGTAATGTTTGTGTTTATATTTTGAACCCATTCACTTTTGGTGTAAACCTGAGGGTCTGAACACCTGAGTGTTGCTCCGGTAGCAGCAGGTGAGGTGCTGGTTCAGTTTCCTGAGTGTTGCTCCGGTAGCAGCAGGTGAGGTGCTGGTTCAGAACATGGACTCCACCTGATGACGGTGTTTTTACTCCTGACACAAACAGAGTTGGTGCCTGAGTGAATTATTGACACTTGTTGTGAAGAAGTAAGATCTTTGCTCCACTCTTCCCCCCAGTGTTCAGGAAAAGCCCCGTACGGGACTTGAAGTGTCCTCTTGGTCTAGCGGAGCCGGACTTCCTGGACCTTCTGAGGTCCACCTTCCCTCAGCTGGCCAACGGAGAAGCTTTTGAGCTGCTGGTGAGCGCGAGGAGCAGGAGGCTGCAGCCTCTGGACGTGGCAGCTGTGACTCCAGAGGAGATCCACTCGGCCATCAGCTCCTCCGGACACTCGGCGCTCTACATCCGGCTGAAGGTCGATCAATAAACACGAGTTCACGTTCCAATGTGCTTTGAAACGTAGCGAGCGTGGAGACGGGGCTGGAAGTGTCTTCTTCTTCTTCTGTGAATGTTTCCAGTCAGCAGGAGCTTCTCAGAGCAGCGCTGAAGATCTTCATCCTCCTCAGGAACACCACGCTGAGCAGAGATCCAGCTCCACGGCCCTCGAGCAAACCAGAGCGCTGTCCAGGTAAGAACCAGCAACCAGCAGTGAACTCCAGATGTTTGTTGTTCTGGACATGAGGGTCTTCTGGACTGGAGCTGGACAGAGTCTGGACAGACCACCTCTGGTCCTCAGAGGGCAACATGAAACAGATCAGCAGCAACATGAAACAGATCAGCAGCAACATGAAACAGATCAGCAGCAACATGAAACAGATCAGCAGCAACATGAAACAGATCAGCAGCAACATGAAACAGATCAGCAGCAACATGAAACAGATCAGCAGCAACATGAAACAGATCAGCAGCAACATGAAACAGATCAGCAGCAACATGAAACAGATCAGCAGCAACATGAAACAGATCAGCAGCAACATGAAACAGATCAGCAGCAACATGAAACAGATCAGCAGCAACATGAAACAGATCAGCAGCAACATGAAACAGATCAGCAGCAACATGAAACAGATCAGCAGCAACATGAAACAGATCAGCAGCAACATGAAACAGATCAGCAGCAACATGAAACAGATCAGCAGCAACATGAAACAGATCAGCAGCAACATGAAACAGATCAGCAGCAACATGAAACAGATCAGCAGCAACATGAAACAGATCAGCAGCAACATGAAACAGATCAGCAGCAACATGAAACAGATCAGCAGCAACATGAAACAGATCAGCAGCAACATGAAACAGATCAGCAGCAACATGAAACAGATCAGCAGCAACATGAAACAGATCAGCAGCAACATGAAACAGATCAGCAGCAACATGAAACAGATCAGCAGCAACATGAAACAGATCAGCAGCAACATGAAACAGATCAGCAGCAACATGAAACAGATCAGCAGCAACATGAAACAGATCAGCAGCAACATGAAACAGATCAGCAGCAACATGAAACAGATCAGCAGCAACATGAAACAGATCAGCAGCAACATGAAACAGATCAGCAGCAACATGAAACAGATCAGCAGCAACATGAAACAGATCAGCAGCAACATGAAACAGATCAGCAGCAACATGAAACAGATCAGCAGCAACATGAAACAGATCAGCAGCAACATGAAACAGATCAGCAGCAACATGAAACAGATCAGCAGCAACATGAAACAGATCAGCAGCAACATGAAACAGATCAGCAGCAACATGAAACAGATCAGCAGCAACATGAAACAGATCAGCAGCAACATGAAACAGATCAGCAGCAACATGAAACAGATCAGCAGCAACATGAAACAGATCAGCAGCAACATGAAACAGATCAGCAGCAACATGAAACAGATCAGCAGCAACATGAAACAGATCAGCAGCAACATGAAACAGATCAGCAGCAACATGAAACAGATCAGCAGCAACATGAAACAGATCAGCAGCAACATGAAACAGATCAGCAGCAACATGAAACAGATCAGCAGCAACATGAAACAGATCAGCAGCAACATGAAACAGATCAGCAGCAACATGAAACAGATCAGCAGCAACATGAAACAGATCAGCAGCAACATGAAACAGATCAGCAGCAACATGAAACAGATCAGCAGCAACATGAAACAGATCAGCAGCAACATGAAACAGATCAGCAGCAACATGAAACAGATCAGCAGCAACATGAAACAGATCAGAGCAACATGAGCCCCTTTCATAAGTCAGACCCGCGCAGTTCCCGCACAGACCAGTCCGGCTTTAATGCCCATCGGGTCATTCATAAGACCATAGTTGAATGCGGGTTGGTCCAGCTCAAATAAACGTGTTCAGAAAAGAAGCCGCAACGCGGCTTCAAAAGAGGCGTGGAGCACAGCTGGACTCCACCGCGACGTGGGACAGACGTCAGACGTTTACAAGTTGTCGTGTCTTTTTAAATATTTCCTCATAATAAATGTACAGCTGATGTCTGACTCCAGCCCACGCGCAGCACACACACACACCTGACGTTTTGAAGACCCCACACAGAGTCGCTGCGAGAGAGAGGGGGAAAAAAGAGAAACACACACACACACACACTCAGCGCGCTGCGCCGCTGCTAGAGGGGAAACAAAAGCGAAACTAGTTTATACAGTGGTTTCGTGTCATTTTTAATATAAATCTGCCTGTTGACTGCGGTCGCACACTGATGGCATCTGTATTCTGAGCGCGGATCGTGCGTCTTGCATTCAGAAGTGGCTCTGCGCGGCTCAGATCCGGGGCTGATACTATCAACCGTGGCGGGTCAGAGGGGGATCAAAGGCGAGTCAATTTAATCCGCCAAACCGCGTTTGCGTGTTTTCTGAATGCTTGTTGGAGGCTTGAACACGCATAAAAGCCGGACCGACATGTCTTATGAAAGGTGCTATGATGCGATATTTCAGTGATTATTCTTATTATTTATTTATTCATGAGTCTAACAGCCTAAGGGTAGAAGCTGTTCCTCAGTCTAGTGGTTCTACATTTGATGCTCCTCAACCTCCTTCCTGAGGGGAGTGGGGCAAAGAGTGAGTGTGCTGGGTGAGTGTGGTCCTTCATTTTTTTTCTTCCCTTTATAGATGGCCTTCTTTCTCACCTTACAGCCATCCCCTCACACCGATATGATTTTTTTTATATAGAGAAAGGAAAGAAAGAAAGTAAGACAACAAAACACAACAATTATCCACAAAAAAGCACAAGGCAAACACACCCAGCCTCCGTCTGCAATCCTGCAAAGCACGACAGAACACAGCAACGAAACACACATGCATAAAGACTAACAGCATTCATGACCTTGCAGTAGATTTACATAAATATACATACCCATACCTACAAATATATACAGTATACAATTACATATACATTCATATTCAGTCACATACCCATCTATATATGCACATGATATCTACATACCAGTACATATTCCTGCATCCATTTGTGTGTGGTTGTGAGCATGCATAAGTGAATAAGGTTTCTCGAATAGAACATTCAATAGCGACCGTGAAGCATCAGAGATCCCCCCGCCCCCCAAGGCCCGAGGCAGACAAAAGGGCAATCAGAGCCCAAGACTCCAAGAAGGACCCTGAGCCCAGAGTTCCCAGGGCCACCCGAACAGGACGAGCCACTCACCCACTCCCCAGATCCGACCAAAGGGGAGAACCAGAAGTCCCACCAGCGACTACACACAATGACCCCCCGGGGCCAACAGCGACAAACTCACAGGCCCCCGCTGGAGCCCGTTGCACCGACGTAGCCCCAGGCCCGGTCACCGAGGCCCGGGCCCCGGGGACGCCCACCCCTCAGGCCCAGACCCGATAGGACCAGAGGACCCGAACCCCACCAGGCAGCCACCAGGCCGAGCCGACGCACGCCCAATCCCCGATAGCGACAGCGAGGGCCCCAAGCACGCCCACAGGCAAAGGCACACTCACCCGGGGGCCACGTGGCAGGAGCGCGATACCAAGTAGCCTCAGATATATCAGAGAGGGTGCAGACTAAGTCCCAGCCTGACAATTAGACATGCATACACAGACACACTCACTCAGACCCACCCTCATCCTCACCTTCACTCACACAAAGACAAACAATAACGACACGTTCCATTCATAATCCCGATGCACACTCTATACCCCCTAGGTCCAAGATATGTACCTGCCTCCTACATGAGACAGCCCACACCCAAACCCAGGAGGTAGCCCCATTCATTCTGGGGTGGAGAGGAGCCGACATCCAAGATTCGGCCCAACCTGCGCCCCGCCGACAGGACACCCGAGCCCTAGGGAGAACGCAATGCCAGCACTACCCACGGTGAACCCACAGGCCCCAAACCCTCCCATAGTCCAGGACAACACCCGACGGCCCGTCACCTTACCGGACCCTACCCCCAGAATGGCCGCCAGGGAACCAGGGGGTAAATAAATAAAAAAATAATAATAATTAACAAACCTAGACCCCGACAAACACATCCCCGTCCCCAAGTGTACTGTTGATGTGTGTTGTTGTAAAGTGCACTTAAAAAGGAAAAGAGAAGGAGCAAAGGCTGGCATAATGCCAGTTTCCCCTCCACCCCAACTCTAACCCAAGCCCTTACTGTCTTAATGCTCCTCAACCTCCTTCCTGAGGGGAGTGGGGCAAAATGTGGGTGTGCTGGGTGAGTGTGGTCCTTCATGACGCAGGTGGCTCTCTTCCTGCATCTGGAGGTGTAGATGTCTGTGATGGTGGGGAGACTGACTCCAACATCTTCTGTGCAGCCTTCACCACTCTCTGTAGAGCTGTTCTTTCTGCAGCTGTGCAGCCTCCATGCCACACGTTGATGCTGGAGCACAGGATGCTCTCCACTGCACACCTGTAGAAGGAGGAGCTGGACTCATCGTTGTTTGTGATGCATCCCATCCCACCACCACTGTATCATCTGCAGACTTTACAATAGTCCACATATGATGCTGCAACGCCACTTCAACATAAATATCTACAGCTCAAAGACAGTCGCTACGTCAAGTTCCTTCACCGTGTTTTCAGAAATGTTACAAGACATCTGTCCCACATACAACACGTAGAGCAACACATAAAGCAACAAGTAGAGCAACACGTAGAGCAAAACAGAGCAACACATGGAACACACAGAAAGACATGTAGAGCAACACATAGAACAACACACAAGGTAACATGTACAGCAATATGTAAAACATCAGAATAAGCTTTATTATTATTATCAGGGGAGTGGTGGTGCAGAGGTTAAGAAGGTGAGCTTGTGATCGGAAGATCGCCGGTTCAAGCCCCGGTACCAACAACATCAAAAACTCTACCAGCAGCACATTTATAGACACGTTACTTGTGAATTTGATGTCAAGCTGATGAGATTTGTTCATGAAGCTCTTCCAGATAGTGCCATAGTCCTGATAAGATGTTGGAGTCAGCCTGTACAGCTCTGATAAGCCTTCACAGAAGTTCTCGGGGGTGGGTGGATAGAGCAGAGCCTTCTAAGTTTACACATCCCAGTCGTCCTGCTTCAAGGCTGAACAGGGCGTCAGGTTCAGATGAGCCACAGTTGTTTTTTGTGCAGGCAGACTGTTGTTTCTCGTCAGACTTGAGTTCTGCTGGTACTTTGGATCCAAAATGGACCGATTTGAAGGTTTTCCACTGGTCCATGCTTATTAGCTTCCTCCAAGGTTGTCCCTAACATGCTGCGAGTTCCAAAGCCGCAAGTGGCCTACTATTCTCATAAATCACTTCCATCTTACGGTTGAGCTCATATATCAGCTGAGTCTGCTCGAAGCACAAATTAATCCTTCACATAAGGTCGGCAGCTTTGCCATGGTCGAAACGGCTGCCGCCGTCTTCCTTACGTCCCCAGTGCACTCCCGCGTACGTCCATCTGCACTGAGGCACGCGCACACTGTCCGCAGAGGGTTCAGACTTCATGCTCCACCCTGAGCGGCTGCAGAGCAGCTCCACAGACGAGGAATGTTTACCTTCAGGACAAATTGAGGTTGCCGATTGGTCATTTGCTGACACGCCCACTGGATTGATTGACAGGTCGAAAAGAAAAACGAGAGCTGGCAGCCTCAGCTGCAGCGTGTCCTATGTTTACATGTTGTTAGTAAAAATATCTAAAATAAAATAAAAAAACTGGGAGCACTGGTCCTGCAGCCCACACATCAGACCAGCATACCAGGAAATCTCCAGACCCTCCTGCAGCCACGCTGGACCTGAGTTTAATTTGCTCGTGACAATTTCATTCATTTCAGTCATTGAGTCAACGGAGGAAGAAGAGATCACTGCCTTTTCAGAGTCAGAGAGTCTTTTTTGTCATTTGCACCGCATGTGGTACATGTGATGAAAACAAGATTATGTACACAGGGTCCCAGTTACATCCAACAACAAATGCAAGAGAAAAACAGTAATAACATCTAGGATTAACTAAGAAAAACATCAACTAGTAATACACTAAGCCCTAATGTAGTAGAAAAACATCATTATAAACAGCAGCACGAACATGAGTCTGTATGAGCAGATGGTCACAAATGAACACAGCAACAAGAAAACAGATCAGCATCAGCATGATGTGATATTTTGCAGTGATTATTCTTATTATTTATTTATTCATGAGTCTAACAGCCTCAGGGTAGAAGCTGTTCCTCAGTCTAGTGGTTCTACATTTGATGCTCCTCAACCTCCGTCCTGAGGGGAGTGGGGCAAAGAGTGAGTGTGCTGGGTGAGTGAGGTCTTTCATGATGCAGGTGGCTCTTTTCCTGCATCTGGAGGTGTAAATGTCTGTGATGGTGGGGAGACTGACTCCAACAGACTTCTGTGCAGCCTTCACCACTCTCTGTAGAGCTTTCCTCTCTGCAACTGTGCAGCCTCCATGCCACACGTTGATGCTGGAGCACAGGATGCTCTCCACTGCACACCTGTAGAAGGAGGTGAGGACTGGGCTGCTCAGACCAGCTCGTCTCAGCCGTCTGAGGAAGTAGAGTCTCTGATGACCTTTCTTGATCAGGCTGGTGGTGTTGTTGCTCCAGCTGAGGTTATCATTCAAGTGTACACCCAAGTATTTGTAGCTGGAGACCACTTCCACTGCAGATCCACTTATGTTCAGTGGGGTGTGGGTGTGTATGTTCCTTCTGAAGTCCACGATCATCTCCTTTGTCTTTTTCACATTCATATGAAGGTTATTCTCTTTGCACCAGCTCTCCAGTTGTTCTACCTCCTGCCTGTAGTTGGACTCATCATTGTTTGTGATGCATCCCACCACCGCTGTATCATCTGCAAACTTAACAATATGACAGCCTGGATGTGTGGCTGTACAATCATATGTGAGCAGAGTGAACAGAAGAGGGCTCAGCACACATCCTTGAGGAGAGCCAGTGCTGAGGGTTATGGTGGAGGAGGAGAAGTTGTGGATCTTCACGGACTGTGGTCTGTTTGTTAAGAAGTCTAAGACCCAGTTACAAATGGAGGGGCTTAGTCCAAGTGTGGATAGTTTGTCTATCAGAGTTTGGGGGATCATGGTGTTGAAGGCAGATGTGAAGTCCACAAAGAGCATGCGCACGTATGAGTCCTTCTGATCCAGGTGGGTGAGAGCAGTGTGGACCACAGAGGAGATGGCGTCCTCTGTTGATCGGTTCTCGCGGTATGCATACTGATGAGGATCCTCGTTGATGTTGACGGTTGTCTTGATGTGGGACATGACCAGTTTCTCAAAACATTTAGCGACTATCGGGGTGAGGGCCACCGGTCTATAGTCATTCAGACCAGTCACTGTGGAGCTCTTTGGAACTGGGATGATGGTGGCGGTCTTCAGGCAGGTGGGAACTGACTCCAGTGCAAGTGAGGTGGTGAAGATGTCAGCCAGCACCTCACAGAGCTGGTCCGCACATTCCTTCAGAACTTTCCCTGGGATGTTGTCTGGTCCGGTTGCTTTATGAGGGTTGATCCTTCTGAGACTGCCTCTCACTTCTGCTGCGGTCACTCTGAGATGCTCTTCATCTGGTGATGAGGTGAGTCTGGTGCTAGCTGGTCTGTTTGGGTCTTCAAAACGTGCATAAAACTTATTGAGGGCATCAGGCAGAGATGGGTCCCTGGGGCATTGTTTGCTCTTGCCTTTGTAATCTGTTATGCATTTGATGCCCTTCCACATGCTCCGTGGGTCTTGTGAGGTGAACTGTCCCTCGATCCTCTGTGCATATGTGGCCTTGGCCTTCTTAATGCCAGCAACCAGTTCTTTCCTGCTCTTTCTCAGTTCCTCTGTGTTTCCAGACTTGAAGGCAGTGTTCCTGGCTGCCAGCAGGGTGCGGACCTCTTTATTTAACCAGGGTTTTGTGTTGGGGTAAAATTTAACATGTTTTTTTATGGATACATTTTCAGAGCATGTGCTAATATAACCCAGAACTGAGGAAGCATAAAGTTCCAGATCCACTGAGCTCCCATCAGTAGCTACCTCCCTGAAGACAGACCAGTTTGTATTTTCAAAACAGTCTCTCAGCATGGGGGTGCTACCTTGAAGCCAAACTTTTATCTCTCTTTGTTCCGGCTTAAAGCGTCTGAGTGGGGGAAGCTGTCCTGGGACCAAGATCAAAGAGGAGTGGTCAGACGCCCCGAGCGGGGGGCGTGGCTTCGCCGTGTACGCACCCTTCACATTCGTGTAGACTTGGTCAAGCGTTTTATTTCCTCTTGTTGCTGTGGAAACGTGCTGATTGAAGGTTGGGAGGGAGACCTGTAAATCTACGTGATTGAAGTCACCTGAGACAATGAAGAACTCCTCTGGATATATACACTGCAGTGAGCTGAGTAAGTCATGAATTACTCCCTGGGCGTCATTAGCATTAGCATCAGGCGCTATGTAAATAACAGTGAAAAGGATCACTGAATAGTCACGGGGTAAATAATGAGGACGGCACCTTACTGTGATCAACTCCAGAGCCTTTTGATGACAGCACAGTTCGAGCACCAATCCTTGTGCACGTAAACACACACACCGCCGCCTCGTGTTTTTCCCGTAGTCTCGGAGCACCGGTCCGTTCCAAAAAAGAGTCTGTCATCCAGCTCATAAACAGAGTCCGGTGTATCCTTAGAGATCCACGTTTCCGTGAGGCAGAGCACAGAGCACCTCCATCTCCTCCGACGCCGTTACTCTCAGACGGAGCAGATCCATTTTGTTGTCCAGCGAGCGGACGTTGGACAGAAAAAGAGCCGGCATCGGGGGTCTCCCGGTTTTAGCGTCTGCCCGCAGTCTCGCCATAATTCCTGCTCGGCAGCCCCGCTTCTGACCTCGGGAGCACCGCTTCCTTTTCTTTCCCCTGGAGCGTGAACCGGAGCGCATCTGCTTCCAGAAAGATGTCCTTAAAAGCTCCATTCTGCCGAGCTCTGATTTGAGTTCGTTGCTGATATCAGCTGTGCCCTGTGGTAAATCCGTTCCGATTCTTAACAGTTCAGTTCGGCTATAATTCACCCGCAAAAAACGCGCAGAGTCAGGTACAAAAAACTATTAAAATTACTAAAAACTAGGGATGAACCAGGAGCCTGTGAAGCTGCAGCCGGTCTGAGCGGGGCCATCTTAGGTAAAAAAATTTGGCAAACAAACAAAAGAAAAGACCAGATCAGGGATGAAGAAGAGGAATTTAATGCATTGTCACATACAAAACAGTCTGTCGCTGGCAGTTTATTGTGCAACACCGCGTTTGTGTACGTAGTCATAAAAATTGAGCTTTGCGCAGACATGTCCTGCGAGGGTACGTTTGTATCTCCACTGATGGACGTATGCGGGAGTATACTGGGGTCTTTAATAGCTGATAACATGGGTATCTGCCGGTGCCAACAAGCAGAAACCCTGCTATCATAAGTCCCATGATGTAAATGTTGGGCCTCGTCCTGAGACAACACAAAGTCACAGACTGCCGACAGAGTTCCTCTAACCCTGTTTACCATTTGTATCACGCAAAGTGTTAGCAAACAGTGCTCATTGTATGTCTGGTGACAGAGACATGGACAAAAAGACAGGAGACAGAACTGGAAGTGTCAGAAATGAAGATGCTGAGGTTCTCCTTAGGAGTGACAAGGATGGAGAAGATCAGGAATGAGATCATCAGAGGTACAGCACATGTTGAACAACTGGGAGATAAAGTTACAGAGGACACACTGAGATGGTTTGGACATGTCCAGAGGAGGGACAGTGGTTTGGACATGTCCAGAGGAGGGACAGTGGTTTGGACATGTCCAGAGGAGGGACAGTGGTTTGGACATGTCCAGAGGAGGGACAGTGGTTTGGACATGTCCAGAGGAGGGACAGTGGGTTTATTGGTGGAAGGATGTTAGAAATGCAGCTGCCAGGAAAAAGACAAAGAGGAGATATATGGATGCAGTTAGAGAGGACATGGAGGTAGTTGGAGTGAGGACAGAGGACACAGAGGACAGAGTGAGGTGGAGGAGGAGGACTCACTGTGGAGACACCTGAAGAGGGAAAAGTCAGAAGAAGAAGTTTAACAGGTTGTGTCATGTAAAATTTATTCTTCCAGACTGAATGTCTCTGTGAGTTCTTGTCCTGCGTCTCTCTGCAGCATGAGAACATGAGAACATCCACTGCAGGAACTGTTTGAAGTTCTTGGTCTTAATGTTGGTCCATAAGGTAACAATGTCTCACTAAATGCCTCAGATAATGCCGTGAGCGTCACCACCTCCACATCACAGCTATCTTTGTTAGTTTGTCTGAGGTTCGCTCTCCCTGGGTCACATTTCCTCATGGGCGGAGCCATCTTACTGTTTATGTAAAATATTTGATAATGTTTTTATAGAAACAATTCCTTAATGTTGTTCATACTGTGTTGATGCTACATGTTTGTCTCTTGACCCTACAACTGGGTAAGGTTACAGTAGACCTAGACCACTACTGGAGTTTTAATTAAGTATTTTAAAGATCCACTGACGTGATTTTTCTACTATTCATCAAATTGCTCAAAATATATATATATTATCATTTAAATATGTTAGTTTTTGCAAACAAAATGATAAATCACTTTAATTTTGCTTTAAAAGTGATTTTGAACTTCAAGCTGTGTTTAATCATGGGAAATCCGTTTACACCCGAACGCACCATCTGTGATGTCATGTGCAGAGTTGAGGCAGAGCTCTTGGCTTGTCACGGTATGAGCAGCTCACATAAAAGTAAGTCTGATACGGCATCAGATCTAAATTAGATCCTGCTGTTTCTTGTTCCATCACCCAAACTATTTTCTGCTTCCCAAAATGAAGACAAATAGCTTAAATCTTCACCTAGATTGCTAAATTAGTCAGGTTTTAAAATGTCTGCTATTGAAGAGACTGGAGCCCTCTGCCTCTCACTCTGCACATTACATCACAGATGGTGCGTTCAGGTGTAAACGGATTTCCCATGATTAAACACGGCTTGAAGTTCAAAATCACTTTTAAAGCAAAATTAAAGTGATTTATCATTTTGTTTGCAAAAATTAACATATTTAAATGATAATATATATATATATTGAGCAATTTGATGAATAGTAGAAAAATCACGTCAGTGGATCTTTAAGCTACTAATAAACACGATGGATGATAATAATAATAATAATAATAATTCAATTTATAACGCACTTTTCATTACTGAAAATCTCAAAGTGCTACACATATATTGAATGCTACACACATTCATAAACCGGTGGCGGCAGACTACCATGCAAGGTGCTTTCCAGTCCTACCGGGAGCAACTCAGGGTTAAGTGTCTTGCCCAAGGACACAACGACACATGGTGCGGGTCCCGGGAGTCGAACCGCCAACTTTCCGATCGGGAGACGACTGCCATTACCACTACACCACGGCCGCCCGTGATGATGATCACGTTGCTTTATGCTAGGCCATTTGTAAGAAGGAGTGATTATTATTATTGTTTCATATTGGTCAGTGATTTTTTCTCTAAAACTTAACTTGGGTTTCACTGTGTTTCTTCTTAGACTGTGACTAGGATGTGTGAGAGAAGTGGAGCGTGGTCTGTTCACACAAGGAGGGCTGTTGGTCAGGCAGGTCTTGTTGTGCCATTAACTCTAAAATAGTGATTGAATCAATGATGCCAGGTTTTGAACAGGTGTGATACTGATGTGGGAACATAGCGTGCACATCTGATGTTGCTCACAGTGGTCCTCAGTGTGCGCTTAGAGAGCTTGTGTGTTTGCCCAGACACATGAAACATTAGAGGAACATTGATGCCGCGTGCAGGGAATGAGGGTTCTCCTGGACCCTGTTGCTTGGTCTAAAAAACTTTATCATTTGCATTGAAAGTCCAGCTGACCAGATTAGGGCTTTAACAGAGTACCCGAGTAATCGACAGATCGAGTCCTATAACTTCTATCGAGGTCTTTTTGTCCCTCTCAAGTACTCGTAGTGACGTCATCACATTGCACTGATGTCATTACGTCACATGTCACATGATCCGCACCGAGCGCGGGCTAGTTAGACGCGACAAAATGGATTCCTCTGTGCGGACGGATGTTATGGAGCAGGCCCAGTCTAGTCAAAAAGGTAAAACAGTTTATAATTTTATAAAATGCTCTATTCATTGAATCAACTTCCTGTTGAATTTAGTCTCTCTGACCACCGAAGATTGTGACAGGAGGGGGCAGTATTGCATTGCAGGTCACATATAACACGGGGTCCAACGACCGAACCAGCTTCCTCTGACTTGTTTCACAAACAAAAAGCAACAAATATTCATCTCTAAACTTATTAAAAACCTATAAACACAATAATCTCTAAAAGGAAACCTAGGATTCTGGTGGCGATGGAGTAGGAAGCAGTCGCACGCAGGCTCCTGCAAACATTTGGCTCTCTAAATTGTTAATACCCCGCTGTACAGTATAAACCAGTTTTAATGCTTATACTGA
>JBBPBX010038471.1:10130-23620 GCA_038048925.1 Garcialebias charrua
TGATACCCTGGATCCTCGTCTGGAGTTCAAATGACCAAGGACAGGAAGCAGCGGTGCAGTCAACTTTCTGGACTGAGGCTCTGCATTTACTGCAGGAAGAACATTAAGGAAAAAGAGTCTTTACTACAGTCAGCGATCATCAGTGACAGATTGTGTTCAGCTCAAGAAGGGTTCTGTAAAGTGATCTGTGTAGCACATCATTTAGATTATTTTATTTATTATGATGTCAACATTTTCTCTTTCTGTAAAATCTTACTCCTCAACCTTTTGTCTAAGCGACAAAACACTCTAAATAATAAAGAAAATACAAATATATACATTTATAAGACTGACACTTTTTTAGGAGAACAGTGAGCACCTTCACTTGTAGAAACAGTCCATGTTTCAGTCAACAGGTGGTACTGGAAGTTGACCTGGTTCCTCGACAGACACGTTTCACAAACACAGAACGAAGAAAGTTAGACCTGACATGGTTTCTGCACAGGTGGCAAAAGTTGATGTTCCACCTTTAAAGTAAAAAAAAACCAAGAAAACATGAAGTTGCTAAAATAATTTATTTTACAGCATCACACTAAGACATACTGATACTGCATCTACACATATGAACAGAAAACAGCTGAGCAGAACAAGTGAATGTACAAATGGTTTTGAACAGTCAGCAGGTGGCGCTTTCCTACTGTTACTATTTGTAATAAACTTTGAAATTCCTTTCACTCATAAACAAATGACCTCTTTACATTTACATGCTGAGAAATGAGTCAGTTAAGATTTTTTTTATTTTTTAGTATACCCTCCATTGATGTTTGACATCACTGGTCCATAAACACAGTCATCTGAAATAACATGAAAATGGTTTTATTTAATTATTTTTGGTACATTTGGACCTGGTTTCTGTCTTGCTCAGCTATTAACTCATCAATCTGATCAGATTTTTGTTGTTATTAATTTATTTAAAATATAGCAAATTCATAGAAAAGAAAAACTGAATGAAAATTGTGCAGAAAGAAGAAGAAAATTCTTATCTGCCCCTTATTAAAATAAACTTGAACAATCCCCAAAGCGGAAACATCAGGCGTTCACACAGGATTTAATTTTGTTTCTCCAAAATGAGATTCAAAACGTTTTAAGACAAACGTTTAAGGGCTTTCCACAGAACCTCACTTTAAAATATCTGAACTATTTCTTTATCTTGCTTTGTTTATAAATGAGTTCTTCATTTTACTTAGAACGCAATAATATTGAACACCCTTTCTAACATATTCTAAATTACTCAACATAAGAGAAGATGTTAATTAAAAATCAGATTTGTTTATAATTTAGGAATATTAAATTTACTGTGAATATTTGAAGCAGCTTTGATACAAGATGGTGTTTTGTTATTTTTTAGCTGCTTCAGTTAGTTTAGTTTAAAAAAAATTGTACGGGTAGTTTTGTGTGTGCAATGCATCTTAAAGGGTACGGTGGCCGACGGGTGCAAACGCGCTGCAAACCAAGTACTGTACACAAACGGCAAAACGCGCAGCAAACACATGTATGACGCAAACTCAAAAACACGCAAAAGATCGGGCAGTGTAACTCCCTGCATACTGTGTTGCGTTTAGAATTAATTTCTGTAAAAAAAAAAAAAACTACAGCCGTCGATCCTCTCAATAAATAGAGAATATATGATGATCAGTGTTGGTCTCATTTTCAAGGGATTTTGTTGACACACAGCAGATAGTGTGACGTAATAAAGTAACAGGAAGTTCAGAAGTGATGTCAAGGAGGGGCGGAGTTTGACGCGTCTATGGCGTCTATAAAAGGGCTTGCCATACGCGTCTCCCTCACAACCGTAACGACGCTTAAACTGGACACACGGAAATTTGCTTTGCTCCGATTGAATCGACAGGAAAACGCTAAAAAAAAGGTAAGTTTTACTCACACCTCAACAATTATGTATTAGATAATACATTTATTTATTTATTATTGGAGAACTGAGAAAAACTATTGTATTACATATGTAGAATTTATTGTTTAATCGAAAAGGTTAATTTTCAGAGGAATAGTTTTGTTTTGTTTTGTTAGCACTTGGAGTAAAATGTTAAACTGCCTGAGCTATAGACATTTTTGATTTCTAAGGTTGATTAGCTGTGGAAGCACTGGTTATTGGGATATTTTGCTAACACAACAGACAAACTCGCACCACTAATAAGTAAATAAATGATCAATGGCCTTTTGTCGTTCAGCAGCAGGTTATAAGAATCAGCTTTTTTTCTAATCGTGTCGTTTCATTTCTTCTTTTTAGTCAAAATGAACGGCGAAGGAGACGGACTTCACGTCGGACCAAACCGTCGAAATCTTCACGCTGCTTTTCTTCGGCTGGAGAACGAAGGCAGGGGAGATGAAGAGAATGAGTTCCTTGAATGGATCAACTTCTGGCGCAACATGGCGCAACTTATTCCCGAAGGGCTGGACATCAACATCGACGACGACGACTTGCTGGTCCTCCTGGCTGACATAGGTGATGAAGGAGATGATGAAGATGAAGAACCCGTTGAAATAAATGCTGCCATCAATGAGATCAATGACCAAATACCAGAAAATGTGGAGGTCAATGATGTAGATGACAATGTGGACAACGTTGAAATCAATGCCGACATCAATGAGATCAATGACCAAATACTAGAAAATGTGGAGGTCAATGATGTAGATGACAATGTGGACAACGTCGAAAACAACGTCAACAATAACAATATTGACGTTAACGATGAGGGCATTGAAAATATTTTAATTAACAACATGAATGAAAACGATCGTCCAGACGAGCCCAACATTCAGGCTTTTCACGATGACAATGTGGACGTCGTTAATGAAGCTAAAGTTGAAGGATCACAAAAGCGACCAAGAGAGGAGGATGAAGAAGATGAATCTGTAGAGAGCAGCGCAGATTTGTCCTCTGACAGCGATCCTGGTTTCTATCATTTAAACAAAAAGAGGAAAACCGTATATCAGGCCGAGGAGGAAGATCTACTGCCCAGCACATCAAGAAAAAGACAGAGAGAAGATGATGAGGCTGAAACTGACAACAGCAGCAAAAGATCACGCCTGTTGTCAGAGGAGCAACAAGAGGAAGAGCCACAGCCAGGACCATGTAGAAAGAGACAAAGGGACGACGACGATGATGAGGACGATAATCCTGGGGGAAAGAAGAAAAGGAAAAGGAAACACTTGGATGAAGAGCCACAGCCAGGACCATGTAGAAAGAGACAAAGAGACGACGACGATGATGAGGACGACAATCCTGGGGGAAAGAAGAAAAGGAAAAGGAAACACTTGGAATGATGGAGAACCCATTAGCTTAGGGCGATGTGGTGGATGAGCTGGCAGCACTGCAACCTTTTTGAGTGCAGTTTGCATGTTCCGTCCATGCATGTGTTTTTTCTCCGGGCACTCCGGTTTTTCTTTAAAAAAAACACATTAGCTTAGGGCGATGTGGTGGATGAGTTGGAAGAGCTGCCACCTCTCAGCGAGAAGGTCGTCGGATCGAATCCTGGCCAGGGGGCCTTTCTGGGCGGAGTTTGCATGTTCTCTCCGTGCATGCATGGGTTTTCTCCGGGCACTCCGGTTGCTCCTACAGGTAAAAAAAAAAAGGGCGGCACGGTGGCTCAGTTGGTAGAACTGTTGCCTCTCAGCAAGAAGGTCACCGGGTCAAATCCTGGTTGGACCTTTCTGGGCGGAGTTTGCATGTTCTCTCTGTGCATGTGTGGGTTTTCTCCGGGTACTCCGGTTTCCCCCCACAAACCAAAAACAAGCATGTTAGGCTCATTAGTAACAATACTGTATATTGTTCCTATGTGTGTTTGACCTGTTTCATTTGTCTAACTTTTCTTCTGTTTTTTAGATTAAACAACAGCGGTTGTTTAATCTGGCTCCTCTCGATGTGAGAGGAGCCAGATTAAACAACCACTGTTGTTGGCTCCTCTCACATTGTTGGCTCCTCTCAATGTGAGGAGCCAGTTGAGGGGGCTCGGGCATCTGGTTAGGATGCCTCCTGGACGCCTCCCTGGTGAGGTGTTCCGGGCACGTCCCACCAGGAGGAGACCCAGAGGAAGACCTAGGACAAGCTGGAGGGACTATTTTTCTCGGCTGGCCTGGGAACACCTTGGGATTCCCCCGGAGGAGCTGGCCCACGTGGCTGGGGAGAGGGAAGTCTGGGCCTCCTTAGGCTGCTACCCCCGCGACCAGACCCCGGATAAGCGGAAGACAATGGATGGATGGACAACAGCGGTTGGTCTCACCCAGCATCGTGGATACCACATGTACCACATGTGGTGCGAATGAGAGATAAATCTTTCTGACTCTAAAAATAAATAAATTAATAAATAAATAAAATAAAAAATAAAATCCCCTTCGCGGAATCGCCACCTTATCGTGGTGGAGGGGTTTGAGTACCCCAATGATCCTGGGAGCTATGTTGTCTGCAGTGTTTGACCATCAGGTCGTTCATGGCAAAGTAGCTTCAGGGGAGGGGTCAGACTAAGAGCGATTCAAATGTCATTGTTTCCCAGGTTTGGAGTAGTCCAGTGGCGGTTGGTCAATATATGCTTTTCACTGACGTCATATCCGGTGTGTTTTTTTTTCCGGTCATCGCCATCTTGAAGGACTAGCATTTAGCATTTAGCTACGAGCGAGTATGGACGAACAACAACGAACACGTAAAAAAACATCAAAAAAGCCGCTGACCGACGCAAACGGAGATTACCGGGACACGGAGCGGTACCAGGACACACTGGATGCGAAAGCAAGACAAAGGTATCTGGATAAAATTGGCTGTATTGAGGGCAAAGACCCTTATGAGCTGCCGAAGTCTGTTTGGACCGAGTGTCTCTACAACTGTCAAGATTAAAACCAGTTTCACTAAAACTGTGCAGATTAAAACCAGTGTCACTAAAACTGTCCAGATTAAAACCAGTGTCACTAAAACTGTCCAGATTTAAACCAGTTTCTACCTGGCCTTAGATTAGAAACACCCCCCTAAAAAAAAGGTTACAAAGTAACGAACCCAAACAAAAACAAGTTACAAACCCACACCTGACAAAAAATTATCAAACCCACAACTATAGCGGGGAAATCTATGGCATACATGTTGCTTTTTACATGAAAGCCATCACCGCCTGATGAGACCTGCCGAGGGGTCGAAATAGTTGTTTTCAGCACAGCAGTATAAATAATTATGAAATGTTTTGAATAATGCCAGAAAGGCTGTATGTCGTTGTTTTAGCCATAGAGGATACAATGTAAAACACATTTCTAAACACAAGTCTGCAGATTTGTTGTTATTTTTGTCAGTTATTTGCCCATTACTTAATGAAATAATATAACCGTATGAAATTATAGTAAGCTTACAAAGTCAAGGTTATCGCTAATTTCAAAACACTATCAAATGCTGACAGGTAAATTTAATTTTTGTGATAGTAAGATGACACAAGAAAAACCCAAATTAACCATCTGGAGTCATCTTCTAACTACAATAATTATATGCTGCAGACCGACTTCAGGTCTGGTACAGATCAATGTGTCTTCTAAAATAAGTCTTTTCCAGGTGCATTTCTATGGTTTATAAAAATCATGTTTTATCCATCAGTTTCACAGTTCATGTACTGTACATTGTTCCCAGTTTCTTATCAACATCATACGACACAGTTCAGCTGCACAGTGCGGATAATTACTTACGGTAATACATACTTTAAAGAGTAACATTTTTACATCACCAAAACAAGACTTCTTGTCAAGTCTCATCAGGGTCAAAATCAGTTTTTGGAATTTTGTTATCTTGCACTTTACTGTTTCTAGAATGAATGGTTCCACTAAAGTGAAGACTGACATGAGTGTTATAAAACTAGGGAGTCCTGTGTAATATTTAACCTTCTCTATGTTATGTTCATAGGACTGTGATGTAATTGTTGCAGCAGCTAGAGTCTTCCAAGTTTTTAATTCTGGTCAACATTTGCTGAAACTCTACTCTCTTCTGGTTTCCTAATTGCAGTTCTGAACTGGCACCATCACCACTGGTTTCCTCATCAGCAACTCCATCCTGTGGTGGTGTGTGGTGAAGCTGTGGAGGTGGTGTGGGAATTGGAGTCTGTTCCAGTAACGCCGCTGCGATGGCTTCACACTGCTTCTTCTTCTGTCGCCTGCCCTGTGCACCTGTGAACAGATGAACATAATCAGAGTTGTTGAAGGAGGAGAAAAAAACAAATAAAATCTCAAATTTGATGTAATTACTTTCAATCTGAGTCAATGTACAACACACACCTCGTGAAGATAAAACGAAGCACAACTAAAAAACTGTAATATAACTTTGATATGTGATCAACTGCTTTTGCACTTTAAAACTTCTACTTCATAAAACATTGTGTATGAATGTGTGTCTTATTAAATGATGCAAGAAATTTGTAAAGCGTCTTTGAGGGCCTCAAAAAGAAAGACTAATGCAATATTATTTCTATTATTATTATTATTATTATTATCATAAACAAAAATAACAGGATTGTATGAGATATGGACGTATGGTTAAATCGCATTAGGTGAGCACAGACTTTTTGTGCTTTTTCTAAGTAACAAGAAGTACTTGTTAATAAACCATAACTTCACTTTAATTTCAAATGAAACACTGTTAACAGCATCTTTAACTTAACCACAGAGAGTCATAATTATACAAAATATGACTGCTTGTTATACAAGGCAATAACATCATATAGCCACCTGTTTGATGCTTTTTCTCTGGCTGAATGTGCAGACATAACCCAGGTTGAGAGAAGGAGCCCAGTCAGGATTTGTCTGGTCAAAAAGGGCAGCAGGTTTACCTGGAAAATACAGAAAAAAGAAAAAGTCACAACCTGCCATGACTTTCTGTAATGCATAATCTGACAGTCTACATGCACATTTACATGGGTTGATTACTCAGCGTTCAGCTAACTTTGACTGTTCATTTACATTTTACCATTTCTCTGTGTTTTTAACAACACTCGCCATTTTTGAAGTGGTCTGAACATACTCTTGAATATTTGGATGGGGTGAAATCCCTGCGATAGTCAGTGAAAAGCATCTCGCCAGCCACAAGTCACCTCGCTTTGCGGATAGATCTTCTGTTGCTTCTCCTTGGTGTTTTACATTTACCGGTACTCATATTAAACTTTAGATCTGTCATCTATGTTCTATTACGAATAAAATATTGACATTTGCCATCTCTGCATCATTGCATACAGTTTTTATTCACAATTTGTTTAGTGTCCCAACTTTTGGAATCCGGTTTGTACTTGTCCCAACTTTTTTTGGGATTTGTTGACACTCTGAAATTTTGAATCAACATATTTTTCCCTTAAAATGATACAGAAACTTTTCTTCTCTCATCTGAAAGACTTCTTCAGTTACTTTTTTTTTTTAGATTTTTCTACCTGGATTATTGTGCATGCATCAGAAAATAATAATAATTCATTGCAGTTTAGTTTGGGTATAGTTTTATTTTTAGAGTTTTTAAGCAGTTGCTCATCAGGGCAAATCTATGAGCTCTATAGCATAAATCAGTTTGTATTTACATTTTCAGAATAAACATTCCATCCATATCTTCTTCTTCTTTCGGCTTTTCCCTTTTCAGGGGTCGCCACAGCAAGTCATCCTCCTCCACCTCACTCTGTCCTCTGCATCCTCTGTCCTCACTCCAACCACCTCCACGTCCTCTCTAACTGCATCCATATATCTCCTCTTTGGTCTCCCTCTTTGTCTTTTTCCTGGCAGCTGCATTTCTAACATCCTTCTACCAATATAACCACTGTCCCTCCTCTGGACATGTCCAAACCATCTCAGTCTGGCCTCCCTAACTTTATCTCCCAGTTGTTCAACATGTGCTGTACCTCTGATGATCTCATTCCTGATCTTATCCATCCTTGTCACTCCTAAGGAGAACCTCAGCATCTTCATTTCTGCTACTTCCAGTTCTTTCTCCTGTCTTTTTGTCAATGCCACTGTCTCCAGACCATACAACATAGCTGGTCTCACCACTGTCTTGTAAACTTTTCCTTTGACCTTTGCTGACACCTTTTTGTCACAAATCACTCCTGAAACTTTTCTCCATCCGCTCCATCCTGCCTGGACTCTCTTTTTCACCTCTTTACCACATTCCCCATTTTCCTGGACAGTGGACCCCAAGTACTTGAAGTCCTGCACCTTTGTGACCTCTGCTCCTTGTAGCCTCACTGTTCCACTGGCCTCCCTCTCATTCACACACATGTACTCTGTCTTACTACGACTGACTTTCATTCCTCTTCTTTCAAGAGCATACCTCCACCTCTCCAAGTTCTCTTCCACCTGTTCCCTGTTCTCACCACAGATCACAATGTCATCTGCAAACATCATAGTCCATGGGGATTCCTGCCTGACCTCATCTGTTAGTCGGTCCATCACCAGAGCAAACAAGAAGGGGCTCAGAGCCGATCCTTGATGCAATCCCACCGCCACCTTGAAGCTATCTGTCACTCCTACAGCACATCTCACCACTGTCCTGCTGTCCTCATACATGTCCTGTACCAGTCTAACATACTTTTCTGCCACTCCAGATTTCCTCATGCAATACCACACCTCTTCTCTTGGTACCCTGTCATATGCTTTTTCTAAATCCACAAACACACAATGGAGTTCTTTCTGACCCTCTCTGTACTTCTCTATCAACATCCTCAAAGCAAAGATGGCATCTGTGGTGCTCTTTCTTGGCATGAAACCATACTGCTGCTCACAGATAGTCACCTCTTGTCTAAGCCTTCCTTCCACAACTCTCTCCCAGATCTTCATCGTGTGGCTCATCAACTTAATTCCCCTGTAGTTGCTACAACTCTGTACATCACCCTTGTTCTTAAAAATGGGAACCAGCACACTTCTTCTCCATTCTTCAGGCATTTTCTCACCCTCAAATATTCCATTAAATATTTGAGTCAAAAACCTCACTGCCATCTCTCCAAGACATTTCCAAACCTCCACTGGTATGTCATCAGGTCCTACTGCCTTCCCCTTCTTCATTCTTTTCAGAGCTTTCCGGACTTCACCCTCACTAATCTTTCCCACTTCCTGGTCCACAGTTTCTATTACCTCCACTCAGGGACGTGCAGAGCCCACTAAAGGGGCAGGTGCTCAAAAAAAAAAAGGGGGCACATCCAACCGCATTTTAGGACAGAATTTTAACAAAGTCACATAGCTTTCAGAGTTAAATAAACAATGATAAATTACAAAATTGTGAGATATACTATCAAAGCTTAGGAAAACCTCTACATAGAACATACAACTATCCATATGTAAAATATTTTATTAGTAATTTCTTTCTGCAGGTCTACTTTGTTATAGGAAAGTATTGCAATATTCAAACCTGCGATTTAGCAAGATATGTAAATCAGAGCTACACCACCAGATATATTTTGTCTTTACAGAATTACACTATAAAAAATATAAACAAGGGCACAATGCAACTTTTTAGTGTACTGTAATCTATAAAAGAAAGAGCTGCCTGGTTTGCTACACTTGCAGTGGAGATGAAGATGGTCCATTCAGAAAAGCAGAGCTGCATCAAACTTTAATGTGGAACTGCAGAAGATAACTAAACAAAAGCAAAAATTGAATTGTTAATGCATATCACCATGAGAAAAGCCTACTGAGACTAACTGACCACCAAAATTTAGACCTATATCTCTGTTTGTGTCTTAGTGTATTTGTAAGTACCTATATACATTTTCTTCAATCTTTCCTCTTCTTTTTTTCTTGTCAGTTTCTCTTTTTTCCTCATTGTCTCATCTTCTCTGTGTTGAGTGGAGGACAATGTCTCTTATTTATTTCGGTCTCTTGCCTTTCTTTTTTCCCCCAAACTGAATCTAAGATCCAAAATCTTCTTTTCCATCATGGTGAACTGTTTAAAAACAAACTTCCAACTTTTAAGCATTTTTGCCATTTTTGTTCTCTTCTTATTTATTTATTTTTATTCATTTTATTTTATTTATTCATTTCAGATTTAAAACACATAGACAATTTACAAACACATGAAAGAAAAAAACAAGATATAAAATGAAAGGTAGTAGAAGAAGAAAAAAATCTTGTCATATCTGCCCCTTCTTAAAACAACTGTTCACAGCAGCAGTTTTCTGTTGGTCATGTCTCGAAAAATGTCAATGACCTCAGTGAGGTCATTGACATTTTTTGCAATTATGTTGCTAATTATTTGCAAAACAAACTTATTTGCGCATGCCAGAAATCTTTGCTTGCTATTCTAAGTTTTGTTTGTCATTCAAAGTTTTGCTTGCGATTCTCACATGACGTCGTGGGCAGAGCCTAAAATCGCAACAAAATATTTCTGATGTGTGCAAATAAAAGTTTATGTTTTGCAAATAACTTTTTAAGTTCACGAGAGAAAAATTAGCTATTTAATTTAAAAAAATGTTTTTTAAACAAAAGTTTTTGCTTTAAAAAAATGAAATCATTACAATTCCAAAAGTTTTGATTACAATTTTATTTTACATAACTGAGGTTAGTTTTTTTTTCGTTGACTAATTATGAAACAAATTTAACTCCATACTCTGCGAACCAGACCCTAAACTTACTTAAAGTCTGGATAGGTTTTTCCCCTTCATTTGTACGCGTTTATTGGACAGGAGCAACTTGATTGGTTATTACATTTATCTATTATGGTAGTTCAGGGTGAGTTATTTTTAATTCTAAATGAATATTCTTGTTGGACTTTTATTTAAGTGCTATTTTCCTTCAAGATACATTTACCTAATGCTAGAATTAATGCAATGTACATTATGCAGCAAAGGAAGTTAGAAAATCGGACATATATCCATTATGGAGAGATGATAGGTTTTGGATGGGCGATGTGCTCCCTATTGCATAAGCCAGGGGTGTCAAAGTCAAATACATGGAGGGCCAAAAAAACAAATTTGCTACAAGCCAAGGGACGGACTGGTTCAATGTTTATTTTAAGGGGGTGATATAAGATTTTTTTTTGGTCAGCCGCTCTCCGCCTGTCCGTCCTACGAGACGTCAGACAGCGGGTCGGACTGGCCGCAGCTGGCCGCGGTCGGTCTCCCTGTTTCGGTTCAGCGAGAGTGGCATCCCGCTGAAGCCCCGGAGCTCGAATGTCCAACATAAAACCAACTTGACCGCAGTTTAATGTGGCGCTATGGCTATGCAGACATTGCACATTGCTGTCTTGTGGTGTTTAGTGTAAAATACTTCCACACAGCGGACATGTTACGATGAAAAGTTGGCTAGCTGTTAGCTAAAGTGCTACTCACTCAGTCCACACGCTGTAGCTGGCTGCAAACTGAAAGGGATTTGCTGAATAGTAGTAGTAGGGGTGGGGCCATGCCCCCCGAACGGCAATGCCCCCAAGGGGACCAGCTCCCCCACTGACCCTAATGTGAATGTGAGGCAGGTCTTATTACTCTGGGTTCATGAGACACGACTCCGGATCGAATTGGCCCCACCCCTACTACCACTGTTGCATTGTGGGGAATGTAGTGTTGGTACGTGACCGGAGGGCTTATTATGTTGTTTTTCTTGCAAAATACAAAATTAATAATAATAAAATAAAATAAATAATTTTAGTATGTTATTATGTGTCAGAGGAGGGCTTAGGAATAGGAAATTAAAAAAAAAAAAAAAAAAATTTTTTTTTTTTTTTGCCCAAAAGGGCACTTGGGGGCAAGGAGCAAAAGGGGCAGGTGCTCAAGCCCCCATAGCCCCCCCCTCTGCACGTCCCTGCTCCACTCTTCTTTCTCTTTCATTCTCTTCATTCATTAGCTCCTCAAAGTAATCCTTCCATCTTCCCATCACACTCTCCTCACTTGTTAGAACATTCCCATTCCCATCTTTAATAAGCCTAACCTGCTGCACATCCTTTCCAGCCTGATCCCTCTGTCTTGCCAATCGGTACAAGTCCTTCTCGCCCTCTTTAGTGTCCAGTCTCCCATATAACTCATTGTACGCCCTCTGCTTTGCTTTAGCTACTTCCCTCTTTGCTCTATGTCCCATCTCCTTATATTCCTGTCTCCTCTCTTCAGTCCTCTCACTGTCATATTTCTTCTTGGCTAATCTCTTTCTTTGAATGGCGTCCTGCACTTCACTATTCCACCACCAGGTTTCCTTATCATCCATTCTCTGTCCAGATGACACACCAAGTACCTTCCTACCTGTCTCTCTAATTACTGTTGCTGTAGTAGCCCAGTCACTTGGAAACTCTTTCTTACCACCCAGAGCCTTTAACAGCTCGTCTCTGAATTTCTCACAACATTCTTCCTTCTTTAGCTTCCACCATTTGGTCTTCTTCTCTGGTTTTACTCTTTTTCTCTTCTTCGCAACAACAGTCATTCTACACACAACCATCCGATGCTGTTTGGCCACGCTCTCCCCTGCTACAACTTTACAGTCTCCAATCTCTCTCAGGTTTCCTCTTCTACACAGAATGTAGTCGACTTGTGTACTCCTTCCTCCACTCTTATAGGTCACTCTATGTTCCTCCCTCTTTTGGAAATAGGTATTGACTATAGCCATTTCCATTCTCTTGGCAAAATCCACCACCATCTGTCCTTCCTGGTTTCTTTCCTTGACACCAAACCTACCCATCACTTCCTCATCCCCTCTGTTTCCTTCACCAACATGTCCATTCAGGTCTGCTCCAATCACCACTCTTTCCTCCCTGGGAATACTCTCTATCACTTCATCCAAATCTTTCCAAAATTTATCTTTCTCCTCCCCATCACATCCAACCTGTGGAGCATAACCACTTACTATGTTTAGCATCAGACCTTCTACTTCTACCTTTAGACACATCACCCTATCTGACACTCTCTTCACCTCTACTACATTCTTTGCCAACTCCTCCTTCAGGACCACCCCTACTCCATTTCTCTTTCTATCCACACCATGGTAAAACAGTTTGAACCCTGCTCCAATACTGCGAGCCTTGCTGCCCTTCCACTTGGTCTCTTGGACACATAAAACATCTACCTTTCTTCTCTGCATCATGTCAGCCAGCTCTCTACCTTTGCCTGTCATTGTCCCCACATTTAGAGTTGCAACCCTCAGTCCTACATTCTTCACTTTCCTCCTCTCCCTCTGTCTCCTGACACGTTTTCCTCCTCGGCGTCTTCGACTAACAGTAGTAAAATTTCCGCCGGCACCCTGTTTGTCAACAGCACCGGTGGCGGACGTTGTTAACCCGGGCCTCGACCGATCCGGTATGGTTTCACTTTGATGAACTCGCATTATGGTTTTGGCAAGTGTTTTACGTCGGATGCCATTCCTGACACAACCCTCACCATTTACCCGGGCTTGGGACCGGCACAAGAGATACACTGGCTTGTGCTCCCTAGTGGCTGGCTTATATATATATATATATATATATATATATATATATATATATATATATATATATATATATATCTATATATATATATATATATATATATATA
>JBBPBX010038472.1:0-21687 GCA_038048925.1 Garcialebias charrua
TAAAATAACTTTAAACAAACAATCACTTAAATTAATCACTTTAATATCTGTTTTAAAGCTAGGAATAAAATAAAAAACGTTTTGTGTTAGCAGAATTTAATTGTAACTTTGAAACTTATCCAACATTAATAAAACTTACCTCAAGTTGCCTTTTTGGACATGCATGCATATATGTGTACAAACTGAACTAGAGATTATTACAGCCTCATGTACATAATGTCGTTTTCATCACATGTACCACATGCGGTGAAAATGACAATAAAGACTCCGCTCATTCTCAATCAGTTCATCTGGACAGTTTCTTTTTAGCAGAAACGTTTCACCCTCACTCCAGAGGGCTTCCTCAGTCAGAGTAGTCCAAAGCACACTGAAGTTAACCCACCAAGTAAGCAACTTATGTGGACCAACCAGTTTGCTGTAGCCAAGATGGTTTCTGGGGGCGTGTCCCTCGTCGACTCCTCCCAGGCAGGCAGACATGTCCAAAGTGGTTCAAGACAAGAAAGTTAATTCTCAATAGTCCAGGTATCAAATCCGCTCATTCTCAATCAGTTCATCTGGACAGTTTCTTTTTAGCAGAAACGTTTCACCCTCACTCCAGAGGGCTTCCTCAGTCAAAGAATCTTGGCTACAGCAAACTGGTTGGTCCACATAAGTTGCTTACTTGGTGGGTTAACTTCAGTGTGCTTTGGACTACTCTGACTGAGGAAGCCCTCTGGAGTGAGGGTGAAACGTTTCTGCTAAAAAGAAACTGTCCAGATGAACTGATTGAGAATGAGCGGATTTGATACCTGGACTATTGAGAATTAACTTTCTTGACAATAAAGACTCTCTGACTCTCTCTGACTCTCTCTAAAATCATTAATGATGATGATATTGGAAAGGTATCAACTGATATTCAGATTTGGGGATCGGAATTGGATCAGAAGTAAAAAAAAAAAAAAAGTGTGGATCGGTGGATCTCTCTCTGTAATCACTATCAATTGGACGGTTTCGAGTCAGGCTCAGAAAAAATGATATGGGTTTGGTCCAGGCCAGATATTTTAGGCCCGAATGCAATTCTACCTCTGCCCCCTCCGTTCTTTTTCCAAGGATATAATCAAGTGCGACCCGAGCCTTTAATCCCCCTCAGCAATCACCTAGCAGGCCAGGCCACCGGGCAATGTCCAACAGCAATATGACCAACACAGGTAAATACTGAGCTGGATTTTGGTGTGGTGGTGGTGGCTGAAAGTCATCCTTAACACATTCTCTGAGCACCGTCACATCTCATGAGATCTCACAGTCTCTAAAGAGACTCTGCGTAATATCATTTACTGAGTTTGACCAAAATGTCTAGAACAGGAGGGTCCAACGTGAGGTCCATGAGCCACTTGCGGTCGTTTGAGGAATTATTTTGGCAGAAGCTTGAGCGGTTGAATCAGTGGTGTAGTCTATGTGATACTCAGGCATACGGAGTATATCCACTAGAAAAGCTTAAGAATTTCAGTATACCCACTTAAAAGTGCCCAATGACACATGACTTATCATTAGACACGTGTCATCGATACGTTAAATGGCAGTTGAGCGCTTCCGAAACAATCTAACGGTATGCAACGCTGTGCTTTGATACTGTTGCATAAATTCTCTAACATGATTTTAATACAAAGCCAACTGTTGTACAATGTTTGTTGTTCATTTATTCATATATAAACATAAGAAAAAAATTGGAAATGTTCAATATGCTTAAAAATCAAAATATATTAACAATTACATTGTACTAACCAGTTGGTTTCTAAGCACAGTATACCCACTACAAAAATGTAGACTACACTACTGGGTTGAATAAAACTGAATAAAACTAATTTTCGAACAGCTAGCTAACACAATTTCCAGTCCAAGAATCTACGTCCGAGCTACAACCTTTCACAATTTGTTCCTGAGAACGGACTAAAATGTTCTTTCAAAGCACAAGAAAACATGGGCCCAACAAATCACAGGAACTGAACGCTTTTCTTTTGAAAAATGTAAATACAGTAATTGTTGTCTTCGAGCCTTTAATTAAAGTACGTTGTGTGTTTGTGTTTCTCCTCGTTGACCCGCTGGTTGTTCTGCCTCCACAGTACTTCGAGGTGCCCTTTGACTCCAACATGAACCGTACAAAGAACCGGCCGCTCGTCAGAGGACAGATCAGGTACCGGTGTCTTTTTCTAATAACAGCACCCTTCACAACAAATAAAAAAATGTGTAATTTGAGTAAATGTATGAGCATGCAACAGCTGAGCACCTTAACACTTTTGATGTCACAGCTTTGCGTTAATGTTACAATAAAGACTACGTCTTAAATAACATGTCAGCTCGAGGTTATATTTACGCTTCAGTGTAATCATTTCTGCTTGTCCCTTTGTGTATGGAGGACAGAATGTGACTAAATGAAATAAATATATAATACAAACATAATTAACTGTATCATTTCATTATTAAATACACCATAAAATCATTAAATATACAATTGACTTGTTAAAAACAATTAAATACACAATTAAATTATTTATTTCATGATTTATTTAATTTTGTCACCTTCCGTCCTCCATTGGCATCATGAAATTATGCTAACTGTCAGCCTCACTCGTCAAACTCAGTGGGCGGGACTAACCCTAAACCTGACGCCTGATTGGCTGCTCCTCACAGCAAGCAAAGACAAATCGACCACAGATAATCGATTGATCCACAGGCAAGAAAATATATTCCGAAACGTTAGGAAACGGTAATTGTGTTTACGTATATTTGGACGAAACCATTTTTCATACCATGAACGTAAAGAAGAAGACGCGCTTTTACGAGACGACTTCAGACCGAAGCAATGGATTTTCACATGATCAGCGTTAGTCCCGCCCACTGAGTTTGACGAGCGCAACTGACAGTTAACATAATTTCATGGTGACACATGAGGGTGGAATGTGACAAAATGTAATCAATCAATCATGAAATAAATCATTTAATTGTATGTTTGTTTATTTGATAATTTAATTGTGTATTTAATGATTTAATGGTGCATTTAATATTTCCATCCATCCGTTATATTTACCCGCTTCTTCCAATTTGGGCCACGGGGGTCATGACCAGCAATCACTGTGCGAGGGGCAGGGTACACCCTGGACGTCGCAAGTCCATCACAGGGCTGTTTAATACTTAAATGATAATTTCATTATTAGGTATTTATTTATTTTATTTTGTCACATTCCATCCTCCATATTTGTGCAGCTGTTGATCTTTTTATTGTTTTTATTGTGTTGACTTTAAAAGATAAAATACTTGGAGGGTCAAAAATGTGAAATGCCACCACAGAGCAGCTTAACTTTAGCCACTTCATAGCTGAACAAGCTGCTGGTCCATAACCTGAGTCAGTTTTCCCAGTTATAGGAATTCCTCAGTGACGTTTTGTTTAAAAGTGGACGTTTGTGCCGTTGAGGCGGTTGATAAAAATATTTTGGCTGTGTAAACACCGCCTCGTCTCTCCGGCTTTTAACCTGCTCCTAAAACGAGCGTCTGAGTGTCTGTGAGGCTCGTTGACGGGCTCCGGCTCCTCTTTTTCTTGTTTCTCCCTGCCTTCGCTCGTTTCTGTCACACATGCAATCCCGTGTGAAGACGGAGAGCGTATGGGAAGGTTGACGCTTCTGTCAAACAAACCATCAGGGGAGCAGGTTTTACACAAACTCCGTTGGCTCTAAATTGTGTCCTTATCTTTGTCCGTCTGCGCACTCAATGTGGCCAAGACATGTCGAGGTTTAAAGTTTGTCGTGACAAAATAGTTGCTTTATGTAGCCTTTTTGTGCTTGTGGACGGTCGTTCTTCTTTTGTTGTGCTTTTTGTCAAACTTGAGCTTTTAAACGCAAGAAAAAACTTTCTGCTTGACTGAAGAAGAAAAGAGTTCAGATGTGTCTCGGGTTTGTTGCTAAAACCTGAAGAAACATGAAAATCTGAACATTCAAACTTCAAAACCTCGTCTCGTACCAGTCCAGCTAAACAACTGAAGTAGATTTACCGTCTTGTTTTTAATAACTGAACAGTTTGTCATTATGTTTTCCTCAGAACAATGAGGTTTGGATGCTTTGTCTCTCAGCTTTTAATTTTGCAGCTGTAGTTTGGTGGCCTCAGTCAAGTTGTGGGAGAAAAGTTGTTAGAAGTTAGTTAAAAATGCTGTTTTACAGTTAAAATCTATGACCTGCTTGAACACAGGTTTGGCTACGGTAATCTTTATTTCTCTCTTTAAACAGAGTTAATGAAAATGTTTTCATTTTTTTGGTTAAATTGAAAATTTGACCTGGGTTTTGCTTAGAGGTTGTAAAAATTAATTCTATGTGTTTTCTATATGAACCAGATTTGTCATGCTGTTAGCTTTTTTGTTTGTTTGTTTATTTATTTTACATGCTTGAATACATAAAAGTGCACCAGATAACGGCAAACACTTTTGTCTTCAAGTGTTTAATTTGTAATGAATTAAAGTTGTGTCCAGCTTTATATTTGAGGCAGTAAAAACTGGATTACTGTTAAATGCACTAGATTATATAATCGTTTCTGTGTGCAGGAGTTAATTTTTAATAGAAAATGAAAATGTACACCTAAAGCCTTAATAACAATACAAACAGCTTTGATTGTAAAGACTTCCACAATGGACTTACTGTTAAAATGAGTCACTTGAGCCCATATCTAACTGGGCTGGAGGCAAGCAGCGTTCAAAAGAGAGTTTTCAAACAAGATTATACATTTTCTCTCACAAGTCGCAGAGGCTGCAGTCCTGTCAGATTTATTGCAGTCGTCTCGAGCTCATCTCAAGAGGCAGGAACTGCACGGGAGCTCCTCCTGACAGAAAGCTTGTCCAGATCTTACATCCTCTTCCATGATGTAACGATTATTGGGGAATCTGGTCCAGATGTGCTTATCTGCATTACAAAAGTGCCCTCCGGTAAAGTGAATCGTAGATGTACGAGCTGCCGCGGTGCAAGGACTGGAATGCATGTTTACAAGCGGTGTGCACAAAAATAGGCTGTGATTTAAAACTACGGTAAATAAAAAAACTAACCGCAAAATTAAACCGTAATTGTTTGATTTCGAGTCACAAACTGGTCTCCACAGTGGCAGGCCAGCTGTTGGTATGGTGGGACTGGTGATCCCCGTTGATCATAATAATAGACACAGATAGAAAACATTTGAAGAGCTCCTTTATTCAGGCCTGAAGTAAAGCTCTGATCTACAAACACTTTTTACTGCTTACTTTGGATCATTTATTAGTTATTTTCACTGTTAGTTCCCTAAAGTTAAAGACATCAAGTCACCATAGAAGAGGTATTTTTTTGTTTTATTGAATGTTTTGGATGTTACTGGGTTTGAAGTGGATTCACATGTTTGACTGGTTTTAATCCAAGTCGAACCAGACGGCTACCACTTGAACCTTCTGCCGCTACTGGTGTATGAATGTGTGTATGAATGGGTGGATGGTTGGTATTGTAAAGCGCTTTGGGGCCCCTCATAGTGGGCTGGAAAGCGCTATATAAATAAGCTCCATTTACCATTTACCATTCTGTGTAAATGTCACCCGCCTGATGTCATGGCCGATCCTTTGGCAGGCACGGGACACTAATGCTGCGTTCCAGTAACCTCGTATTGTGGGGATTTCCAAGGTCCCAGTGGTGGATTTAAACTGGAACGCCCGCTCCAGTGGGAAACTCCCATTCGTGAAGTGGGGCAATTTTTTCGGCCCCCAGTTTATCCCAGTGACGTATTCAAAATGGCGGCCACTCGCGTCCTTAGTAAGTGAACTCCTTAACTTTTACTAAAATAACAGTTGTAAAATGTTGTTGTGTGTTTTTTAATCACACACACAGCTTAAGCGTATGCTTGTGAACACAGATCACATTAAAAACCTGTGTTTAGTTGCATGTCATGCGGCGTACGGCTGTTTTTGTCGTTGTTTGGATCACAACAGTTCTGTAGGCCAGCGGCAGCGACTTTCATTCGCCACATTTTATTATTCAGCACATTAAAAAAGTAACTATTAGTTATGAATTTTATTTTAAAATATATATTTTTTACCCTTGTTTTCTTTGGCGCTGTGGCTTATTTTGTTAGCCAACCCAGAACTAAACACACATTGTTTGTTGAACTGACTATAAATTAGCACTAAACTGTGGTTAAAAAAATATATATTTGGTTTCCAAAGATCCGTGTTTAGAAACATTCTATAATCCTGTATGATATTTATGTGTTAGGACGTGTATATTTGTATAGTAAGTGTGTGTTTGTGTTTGTTTTCAGTCTACCTCGACCAGTACAACAACATGTTTGTTGATGAGCAGAGAACAACATTTTCTGGCAGCCTGTATCGCAGTGCAGGGGATTTGTCCTGTTTGTACATTGATGCAAACCTCACTATGAAAGTTGAGCTTATCCAACCTGCACAGGACAGCACAGCTGGTAAGATTTTGGAGAAATAAGTTTTAATGCAAACCAAACCAATTACTGTATAATGAATTTAACAATACTGTGTTTTTTTCTTTTTATATGATTTTTTCAGAGAACTGTGAAGACTCTCCATCAACCAGCAGCCACGCAGAGTCCCCCATCCGCGAGAATGACAGTTTTAATAAAGAACAGACACTGTTCTCGATTGAACACATGCGTGTTCCACTCGCAAGCGAAGGTCTAGTGAGGTTTTGGAGTTCTTCCGCCAGTCAGAGGAAAACAGTCAACAGCGACATCAGGACATGATGGAGCAAATGAAATCAACCCAGGAGCAAATGAAATCAGCCCAGATGCTACAAAAAAATGTAGCTGTACTGTAAACTTTCTTATTGTTTTGCACAAAACAACTTCTGTAAGTTTTTTTTGTTTTCACATTGTTTATTTTGCTCAGGTTCGGCCCAGTAAAAATGTTTGGTTTTCAGTGCCTTTGATTGTATGAATTTTGAAAATGCTGTTCTGTTGCACATTTTGTAATTAAAACTGAAACTTTCAGACAACTGAGATTGGAACTTTTGTCACAACTCAAAGACAAAATGCTGTATTTAAAGAAAAATGTTTATTAAGCTTCATTATAGCAGTCTTTTAAGTACATTTGTACAGACAGTTTTGTCATGAACAACTGCGCTAATGTAGGAAGTTTCAAAACAACGTACTACCTATTATTTTTTTCTTTTACACACCGGAATTCTAAGAGTTATTCATTTTCATCATCCTCCCTGGGGGACCCGTCTGCATGCTGCTGACAAATTTGTGATGGCCCACGTCCCAAGTTGTGGAGGATGCAGGCAGCCACTATGATCTTCACCACCACATCAGTTCTGGTATTCTGCACGTCACAAAGCCGTCTCCACCTGCACTTCAAACATCCGAAGGCTTGCTCCACAATCACCCTTCCACGGCTGATTTCAGCGTTACGTTGCTTGTCTGCTTCACTTAGAGCACCATTGTTCTTCAGGATGGATGGGTTTTCTGGCAGCATGGTAGGGTCCAAGACAACTCTGCAATGGGAAAACAGTGTTTATTTCAGACAGACAAAGTTAATAATGAGCTGCAATTCTCTGTCATTTTTTCATCATTTGACTTCTTGTTTATGTGAAAAATACACATTTCAGACAGCTACTTTCAGGAAACTGTTGGAATCTGGAGAATAGTTGAATCTCTTGGAATCCTGGCAAAACAATGCAGATATGTTCCTGTCTTTGATTTATACATCTACCTTATAATGTTTTTCTAGTCTTTGATACTTTGTTTTAAAAGAAAAAATATATATTTCTCTCTTGTGTTTATTGTCTATTATTTAAGGAAATTCTACCATTGCTGTTAATCATTCTTTAGTTTGTAGCAGGTCACTTTTTTAAATGAGTTCACGAGGCTCAATGACATTTACCTGACTAAATAAAGGTTGATTGTAAAAAAACAACAACAGTACTGTAGTGTCAGGCTACAAACCAAAACTTTCTGATGGTGTTATATATCATAAAATCAATCACCTTTATTTTACCAGTTATTTTGCACGTTCGAGATCTCTTTTACAAGGGTGACCTGGTCAAGTGGTCAGCAGGGTTAGCAACCGGTGTTAGCAACTTATTTATTTAGCAAAATAAAGCAACCACTGTACAGTTTCTTCAACATATCGTAAACCCCCTACATGTTTTGCTGTGCAGTGAGCGAAGACGTTTTTTTTTTAGCTGTAAAGCCAGTTTTTCTTTTTCCCAACGAGAAAAATATATATTAAATCTATTACCTTCGACGTTCATCTTTCTTCTTTGACATGTTCTGTGTCAGGAGTGCATAACTGGTAGTCTGGAGTGCATATATGTTTAGTAATTTATTATATTCCGAAACAGCAACAAAAACAATGCGTGCGTCCATCTTGTTTTACCACCAGGGTAACCGGAACGTGTTTTCAAGTGGTAGATGGGGAGATGACGTCACTGCCACTTCGTAGTTCCCAAAATACGAGGTAACTGGANCATTACGTCAGACGTCAGCACTGCGCATGTCCAGCGCATGTCTACAGTAAACAGGAAGTAGCAGTTGAAAACAGAACCTGGCCACACATCTCGTCAAAATGGAGAGAATATTTCAGGTACGTGTTGCTATCGGTCGAGTTGTATTTATTCTGTCATACAAACTAGTTTTAGCGATGTTACATGTTGTCCGGAGCGGAAACAGCTGATCAGTCACGTGACGTGAATGTTCGCTTCGGCAGCACGAGTCGGCAAATGTGTTTCCATCTGTCGCTGTGCGCATCTGCTCATTTCCGAACATCCCAAAAACCACCTCAAGCGAGCGTATAAACTTTTTGGCGAACTTGAGAAAGTAAATACGGATTTTGCCGTTTCCATTAAGCTTTTCTGCTGCGATACTTCAAAATGCGCACCTAGAAACCTTGATGGAAACACGGCTAATGAGTCCGAGTATGAGGAGTTTTCCTTTGTTTTCCCTTCAAGTTTCTTGTGTGTGAAGAGAGAAATGAGAGAGCAGGAGGGGCTGCTGGTCTGTATCTGTCAGTGTTTGTATTTCTGCTATGTTTGTGTACATAACAGCCAGATTGACACCATTATGTCTTCTATCCCTCCCTCGATGGCATAAGCCAATTCACCCTCATCACTCTGCTATTAAGCAGCTTTACATGGGAACAGCTATAAGTGGAACACTGGGAAAAAAACAGCTAAGTGTATCAGTATGTTGGTGGGTGTTAAGAAAAGAGGGTGGCTAGAGCAGTTTTATGAATTTAGTGTGCATTAAACAATACAGTACATTGTCAGTATCGCCCTGATATCATAGTAACTTTGTTTAATTTATTTAATTTATTGACTTTTATTACAAAAATCTAGACAAGTGTGAACCCAATTCTACCTACTGGCACTGATCTATTGACCAGTTAAGCACTTTTACATTACTTCATAAGAAATGGGTTACACAAATGTAAAGCCAATCTTTCTTATAGATATTTTCAAGAGAGATTTTTGTTCTGCAGGACAGAAATGATCAATTACAACCACACATACCATAGATAGTTCTTTTAATGTTTTTATTTTCTGTTGCTCTTTTAATGATTGTTAGTCTTTGCACAAATAGCAAATAAAGAATTTTGTACATTTTGTACAGTAGTCTCTTGTTTATTGTGGAGGTTCTGTTCCCTGAGATTAGTGAAAAACCAAGAAGTAGGAATAGTAGTACAAGTAGTAGTAGTAAGTAGTAGTTTATTTTAGTATTTAGATATATATATATAGTCATTTTAAGCCCTTACCACAACCTTGCAATGTTCCTAACAATTTTCTAAACTCTAAATGCTCCACAAGTTCAAGTTCAAGTATCTTTATTATCCCGGAGGGGCAATTAGCTTCACAGTCAATAGGTGTGTACATATTCACACATATGCACATACACACACATGCACATATACACACATATATACATATATATATATACACAAGACATTAATCAAGAGCACAGCATGTCATGATCTTCGCTCTTGTGGCTCTCTGCCACGCCCACTTCTCCATTGCAGTTACACTGATCACCAGTTTCACTCCCAATCTTACTACTTCTGTGTAAATAAACAATTTAAATACTATAAAAATTTTAGGAACCTCAGTGAATGGCCAGGCCACCGGGAAATGTCCTGATGCTCTGAATGGATGGTTTGCCCTGCAGCAGGTGCTAAATCCATCCTTCCATTATCTTTTACCCACTTCTTCTATTTTGGGTCACTGGGGTTGCCGGTGCCTATGTCCAGCAGTCACTGTGCGAGGGGCAGGGTACACCCTGGATAGGTCTCCAGTCCATCACAGGGCCACATACAAACAAGACAACACCCATTCACTCTCTCACTCACACCTAGGGACAATTTAGAGTTTCCAAACAGTCTAACATGCATGTTTTTGGTTTATGGGAGTAAATCGGAATACCCGGAGAAAACCCACGCATGCACGTAGAGAACATGCAAACTCCACCCAGATAGGCCCTCGGACTGGGATTTGAACCGTGGACCTGTTCGCTGAGAGGCAGCAGCTCTACCAGTTGCGCCACCAAAAAACAAAACAAAAAAAGCAGCAGATAGCCCTAGGTGCTAAATCGTTTTAAATAATTTATTTTTAAATTTCAATATTTTGAACCTGTGCTTGTGCTTTTATTTTATTTTTGTACGCTGCACTTGTCTGATGCCTCATGCCTTCAGTGTTTTTGTTCTTGCTCTATTCCTGACCAATTTCATCCTCCCCTTTTCCTGCTTCTGTGTAAATGGCCTCGCTCCTCCTTATATAACAGATGTGTTGTTTCCCCGCCCGCTCCAGGTCTCTGAGGTCAGACAGCCAACTCCTGCTCTCTGTTCCAAGACAAAATATAAACGTTATAATAACAATAATGAATTCAATTTATAACGCACTTTTCATTAGTGAAAATCTCAAAGTGTTACACACATTGAATGCTACACACATTCATACACCGGTAGCGGCAGACTACCATGCAAGGTGCTTTCCAGTCCTACCGGGAGCAACTCGGGGTTAAGTGTCTTGCCCAAGGACACAACGACACATGGTGTGGGGAACCGGGATTCGAACCGCCAACCTTCCGATCGGGGGCCGACTGCCATTGCCACTACGCGACGACCGCCCCGATTTGGTGTGACCGTGCCTTTTCTGCGGCTGCACCTCAACTCTGGAACACGCTCCCGCTTGAGCTACAACAGATTACTGAACTTGGCCCTTTTAAATCGAAGCTTAAGACTTTTTTATTCCAAAAGGCTTTTAGTAATTAAATATGTGGTAACATTTCTAGTTTTCTTTTTTTTTTTGCTATTATGTTGTGTTTTTCTTGATATTTAACCTGTTGTCATTTTAAGTGCTGTACTGTTTTTTGTTAAGCACTTGGTCACCATCACCGTGGTTGTGTAAAGTGCTATAGAAATAAATAAATGAAATGAAATAAATGACCCATGCCTTTATATTAGACCACAAATTCAGACCCTGGACTCTGAGTTGAGCTCTCAGAACCAATATCCACATTCTGTGTTTGTTGGACTTTCACTCATCCCATGATCCATCCATCCAAAGCTCCATTCCCTCTGACATACCGGTAATCGCAGCTTCGTATTCTTCATCGGTGATTGAGCTCTTTGAATGATAGCTGTCTTTGTTCTCCTGATAACACTTTAAATAAATAGCTTGTTCACTCCTGTTTAAATTTACGGGTCTCCCTTGTTACTAAAGTGAGTGGCTGTCTTTTAAATGTGGCTTCTTAGACCTGTAAGAGTGAAATGAAATTGGTCAGGAACAGAGCAGAAATAAAAATGCTGAAGGCATGAGGCATCAGACAAGTGAAGCGCATGAATAAATAAATAAATAATTAAATAAATACAAACAGAAGTACAAGTCCAAAATACTGTAATTAAAAATACATTATTTGAAATGATTTAGTTCCTGCTGCAACAGGTTAAGGGTGAACTGTCCATGCAGAGGATCAATATATTTCCCGGTGGCCTGGCCATTCACCAAGAGAGCCAAAAGACTTGGTTCTGGTCACGCTTGATTATTTAAACTATTACAGTATTTATATTTAAATTGTTAATTTACAGAGAAGTAGGGAGATTGGGAGTGACAGGTGATGAGTGTGATTGCAGGGGAGAAGTGGGCGTGGCAGAGAGCAGCAGGTAGCAGAGATCATGACACACTACAGGAGGGAGCTTCTCCCTGCACCTGTGGGCTTCACACAGGTGTAGAAGGTGCTAAATATTTTTAAATAATTTATTTTAAATAAACAATCTGGGGTAGCACGGTGGCACAACTGGTAGAGCTGCTGCCTCCCAGCGAGCAGGTCCCTGGTTCAAATCCCGGTCTAGAGGCCTTTCTGGGTTGAGTTTGTATGTTCTCTCCGTGCATGCATGTTGTTGTTGTTTTTGGGTTCTTCGGTTTACTCCTACAGTCCAAAAACATTAATATTAGGCTGATTGGTAACTCTAAATTGTCCCTATGTGTGAGTGAGAGAGTGAATGGTTGTTTGTCTCGCTTCTCTATGTGGGCCAGTGATGGACTTGCAACCTGTCCGGGTGCACCCCGCCCCTCACACAGTGATTGCTGGACATGGGCACCAGTGACCCCCGTGGCCCAAAATGGAAGAAGTGGGTAAAAGATAATGGATGGATAAACAATCTGTGCTCATCCATCAATCAGCCAATTGTGTGTCATATCCAATTTTACTTTGAAAAACCGAGAAAGAGTGAGTCCGCGAAAGTCGAACCGCAAAGTAACGTGGGACTAGCCTGGTTAAAACCAGACCCTTGTCCTCCACTTTGCTTCGGACTAGGGTCTGGCATTCCTCCCATTGAAAACGATTCCTCCTGGAGGCGTTGGCCTCTGCTGAGGAACAGGGAAAAGCATTCTGCTCCCTCTCCTCAGAGCCATATATGGCTGCTCCCCCGTGGTCTCCCCCGTGTCTGCTGAACTAGACTTCAGCTCCGCCTCCTGCAGCTTTTCTCTCGCTGCCTACATATTCTGTGTTTATATGTTAATAAAACGCTTTTAAAAAATAAAATAAAACCATGGATCGCTGGTCCAGCTCACCAGAATACCAGAAAATCTGCAGGGACTCGGGCAGCAACGTAAAACTCGAGTTTAATTCTCTCGTGACAACCTCAGCCATTTCCTTGTAGCGGAGAGAGAGGAGGAGGAGGAGGAAGGAGAAGGGAGAGATCACTTGACTTTTGGCCAAAAAAAACAAAAGAAAACTCCAGATAAGGGATTAAGAAGGGGAAATTAATACATTTATATCACATATAAAACAGTCCTGCATCGCTTTGCATCGCTTTGAATGAGAACATGCGGCTGCTCGCTGGCTGCGCGCTGGCAGAGCCCTTTATAGGGCTCTGCGCGCTGGGACAGGTGGGGGCGTGGGTTAGGGTCCAAAACTCCGCCCCTTCTGTTCTCTGATTGGTCCGGTCAAAAATCTACCGGAGAAATCGTTGTCAATGGGAGAAATCCCAGACTGTGCAGTGAAGGGAAATGAGAATTGAGCGGAGCTGTGCAGGAAGGCGAGGGCCAGGCTAGCGTGGGACTACTGTACTTGTAATGACTTCAATTGGGAGAAATATAATTTAATTCTAACCAGATTTCAAGCTAACAACTACAGGTAATCAAAACCCCAAATACATTTCTGTAACCCTAAAGGAATTTCAGTCTCAATTATAGAGGTTCAGGCAAATACTTATTTATTTATTTATTTATAGGGAGTGTTATACATGTCTATGGTAAGCATAAGCCAGTAAAACTATCTGATAAGGAGAGGTACAAAACACTTTATCTGTTCAAGAAAATGTAATTTTGATATATTTTCTCTTTCCTTTTTCATTAGATTGATCCTGATGGAAATGGCAATGTGGAGCAGCACATATAACACATCCTCGTTTTCTAAATGTATTTAAAAGGAACATCATTGGCATCAAGTTGTAGACTTACACTGTCTTCAGTGTTGATAATTATAAACGTGTGGAAATAATCATATGATGCAAAACTGATAGTGGGTTAAAAAACAGTATTCACATGAAACTTTATAAAACTAAAGAGATCAAATTTGTTCTAAGTTTTCAACAATCTACTTTGGTCTTGATCCCACCTGGATTGGTCATTAGTAATTATGTTATTCAAAGAGCTATCTGCAGTAGGAAAGACATTCTTTATTCATTAACTTTCCACCAAACTGCTAAAACATTCAAAGTATTGCTTTATGTAAAAAGGAGTTGCTAACTGGATTTGATCATTAGTTTGCATTAGTCTCTCTGTTCTTAACATAAATTCCAAATCACAAATAAGCAGTGCTTTAAGTGGGCCGGAACTCACCGGTACCCAGTTCCGCCACTTCTAACATTTAACCCTGAGAGTACCGGGACTTTTTTTAAGAGTAAAGTGCGTTCCGGAACTTATTTTCGTCTTCTCCACTTGAAAGACCCGTGGCAGATTAGAATGCATCATTTCCCCCGACTGGATTTCAAGAAAGAGTGATGCATCTTCACGGTAATAAAACATCTTTGGTGGAGCGCGTCATTTGGCCAATCACAACCTCAGGATAGACAGGGGGAGGAGACGACAGCGAACTCTGTAAAAAAACAAAAACAAACTCTGCAGCGCGACAGAGCGCGAGGGAAGCGGAAGTAACTCCTCCAACGTGTGGGTAAAGTTAATATTTTTATACATGCAGTGGAGTGTAACCATTGTTTAGTAAAATGGCATGTTGTGTTACAAATAAAACTAAATAAAAATTAACAAAATAACAGTCAATTGCACCCCTAAAGCCACTGAGATAAAGTATCACATTAATTTAATTACCACAGGAGTGAATTTAAAAACAGGATGATGTCTATATGAACTAGTTGAATGAGGTGTCTCTAAAATATCCTGATTCATGATCAATAATAATTTAAACAATTTTTTAATCTGTCCACAGGACCTGACTTTATTTTGTTAGATGTCTCTAAAATAGTTAGTGAATCATGTTTACATGTAGGTAAACATAGATGTTTAACAACTTGTTAAAATACACAAGAATGCAGGAAATGGCATCTACTTTATTCAAAATTTCTGGCAAAACATCTTCACCAGCATATTTAAGAAATGAGTTTTTACTGTTAGTAAGTTTTATTTATATAGCACATTTCACAGACATGAGAGTCACATAGTGCTTTACAAAAGGAAAAATAAAATCATAAAATCACAGAAGTACTATACAGAAAGGTAAAACATAACAAACTCTAAAATCAATGTACAAAATTAACCAAAAGCCTGTCTGAAGAGATAAGTCTTAAGTTTTTAAATGCATCTGTTGACTCGGAGCAGCGCATTGTTAGCAAAATGTTCTGCTGTATTTGACTTGCTGCTGTTGTTGGTTGTTAATTTTTTGGTTGACACAATCTTTCCTATTTATGTTCTCATTAAATTAGGTTAGTAAATGACTTTTACTTGAAGCATGTTAAAAAATTACAAAATCTTTCGGGGGGGGTTGGCGCAACGTTTGTCACCTTTTTCATCCCTTTTGAGTTTGCAGGTATGCATATTATTATGACATTAGGGAGGGTACCTGCACTTATTTTTTTCCACTTAAAGCACTGCAAATAAGGAATACTGTCTCGGGTTCAAAACAGATTTTAAAATGTGTAGTGATTTCTTATGGTAGAATACATTCTGATTGCCTTGATAGAAAGAGCAGTATGCTAAACATCTCTGTGGCTGTTCCCTTCTCTTCTTTTTGCAGCATCTCACAGCATTTCACAGTCTTTCCTGCATCTCTGTACCGCAGTGAAGTCTGCACAAAGCACTTTGTGAGTGTGGGATGTGTGTGTGTGTGTGTTTGTGTGTGTGTTCTTTCAGGTTCACTCGCAGCTCAGTGGCAATCGATAAGTATTTGGGCAACAGCTCAATATAATTATGGAGGGATACCGAGATACACCCTGGACAAAATGTGAGTAAGTGTGTGTGTGTGTGTGTGTTTTCAGAAAGTATATGGTCTCTGTCCAAACTCTGCTGCAGCTAGCACTCTGAAGTTCTCCTCACTCCCCCAAGCTTTACGTCACAGGTCCTGCTCTACACCTTTTCTTCACTGCAAATCAAAATGTATGTCTTACACATACAGTAAACCCTTTCAACCCCCACAATTGATTTTTCAAAATTGTCCTCGCCTTTTCTACTTATTTTCTAGAATAAGGCACTTTACTTTCTTTTCTTCAAGTTCAGTACATCCAAACTGCAGACATTCTGTGTTCAGAAAACAATAATTCCTGTCCCATATCTGCAGATTTGAGCCCGTGTTGTGCCCCACCAATCCAGTGCAGGATGACATATAAACTTCCTGCTTGCTCTCAATGTAGACGGATGCTTTCCCTCCCGTTCTGCCTCCATCCTGCTTCTGCTTTTGTCTTGTAAATATTTTTCAGAGCCTCTCAGCATATCTTCTGAATTTTAAATTATGGATCTGGTCAGCTGGTTTCTCAACGCAATTGATAACATTTTCTGGATGAGAAGACAGGGTGAAGGAGAGCTCTCATGCCCTAAAGGGACACACGCAGCTGGATACACTATGGATTCCTGGGGACAGTGGAATATGGTGTGTCTGTCTGTATTGTCTGTTGATGATGTAGAAGACACTTACATAATTGGATTTATGATAACAGGATTTCTGCTTTTTCGAGTTGGTGGTTATCTGGCATATCGACAAACTGACGACGTCGACAGATGTTCTGGCCATTATGAGGCTGCCTGCATTGTGTGAAGGAATGTACCGTGCTTCAAGCGCTCAGACTCAGATGCTTTGTGAGCTAAGCCGTAAGCTGGATTTGATTTCTGAGAATCGCAGGCCACTTGCAGCTCCTGGAACTTGCTTGCGTGAAGGAATTGACCTTGGAGAAGGCTACGAGTATTGCCCGGCGGAGTAACCGCAAAAGTTGGCTATTTGGAGTTGCCATTGATACATACCAGCAGAACTATGAAGGCAGACAACATAACAAGCAGAGTCCCAAAACAAATGTTGTTATCTGAATCTGGCTTCCCCAGCTTGGCCTTGAATAGATCAGCTATTTCAAATTTATCCTGGACGTTATGTGAACAAAAAGCTCTGCTCTGCTCCCCTCCCTTCCCGAGGACATCTATGGACCTGTATCAGAGCTGAGCCGGCTGATAGACACTGTGCCATCTCTTATCAGGACTATGGAACTTTCTGGCAGTGTCCACTGATAACTCACCACCTTTGTCGGCCTCCTCATGCATAAATGTATTTATGATGTCATTAATATGTTGCTGTTTATGTGCGAGATATTTTATTTGCAACTTTCACAATGTGCCTTGTCCAGGACATAGTGTGAGATACGTTTTTTTTTTTTACTTCCCCTCTCCTCGTGTTTCTCTTCTCCTTATTTATTTTGTTCTGTCTGAAACAGGTCTCTTTTTTAAATGAGTCCTCGAGGCTCAATCGGAACTAAACTGTATAAATAAAGGTTGAATTAATAAAATATATCAGCTACAATGAATATTTTACTAACTATTTTACTAGTCTAAAGCAAATTAAGATCATCTACTTGAACACCAGTTAGAAAGAGATAATCAGTTTGTAAATAACCATTTTTCTTAAATAAATTATCTGGAACAAACATTTTAGATTTTTTTGAATTAAGACCAAATGGCCTTCCCAAGAATATTACGTACAACTCTAGTGTAATCTGTGAAAATAGGAAGACTGTTTTGAACAATCTGTAAATGTTCAGCTCCAGAAGTAACAATCTTGTTTTTTAAGCATGTTGGCATAAACTTTTCTTTCTATGACGTGTAACATTATTGCTGAAACCAGAAGTTATGTTAAAGCTGCAGTATGTAGCTTTTTTTATGAACATATTTCTTCACTCTGTCACTACCTCCTGACAGACTGATGTTAGCCAGGTAATCTCTGAAAAAAAAAAAAAAAAATATTGTCCCCTTGCTTCTCCAGGTGGTAAATAAGCATTTCTAAAAAGAAAAGGTGACCCGCCATTTTCCAGCCAATAAAAACAGAGTTTGTAACCAGCCAATAAAAACAGAGCTTGAATTTGAATCAGCCAATAAAAACAGAGCTTGAATTTGAAATTCAACAGACCACAAGGGGGCAGAGCCACATATGGCTCTGAGGGGGAGGGATCAGAATGCTTTGCCTGTTGAAAATATTTCTAACTGCTGCAGTTCTACAGAAACTGCATACTGAACCTTTAATAAACCACTTTGTTTGAAACAAAAGGGAATAAATTGAAGTAATCAGATCATCACAAAGCTTACCACTCAAAATAAACTAAACCGACTCCCACAGTTGCAGCAAACTAGATTCATGTGAACCAGTAAGTGTGTTTTTTATGACAGCAACATCTGTATTTGACAAACAGCTGCCTTGGGCACAGAGTAGAAACGATGTGATTGCTGTACATCACAGACTTATTGTTTTCTCAGGATGGGGGTGGGGGTGGTGGTGTGTGCTTTAGATTGTACATTTAGGTCAAATGGCTGGCTTACAGTTCTCTTTTATGAAGAAAGAAAATGTGCTGCGTGTGGTTTTACACTGATATAAGTCTGTAGGTGCCTGAGGAGGGACAAATAATATGGAGATGGAGATAAATGTAAGTATGCACAGACATGGCCTCACACACACTTCCACAGCTAACATGCTTTGTAACATAATTAAGTCGAAAGAATTATGACAGATTCCCACAGCAGCGGGACAGCCTGGAGGTCTGTAAGTGTAGGAGCACGGCACACGCACACAGAGCATCAACGATGACGAATGATAAGGATGCTTTCAGCATCTTCATCCGTCCAAGCGTTTGCTTGTGTGTGAAAGTATTTGTATGCGTTGAAAAAAAAAAAAAAGCTGAGAAAAATCACATCATTCTGCCCCCAAAACCCTATGAGATGACTATCAAAGGGGTTTTCAGGGAATTTCAGGAATCAGACTCGCAAGGGACCCAGAACTGTGTGTGTGCGTGCTGAATAATGTAGAAATATTTCCACACAGACATCTTTGAACTCTCTCCTCAGCTTTATTGGCACCAATACTTGAACTGCTACAACAAATTCAAGTTGCTGAGCCAGTGGACTGCTGTTCACTTTAAAGGATGAGTCCCTCCACCAATATAGCCAAACAAAATGGGTTTGTCAAACTTGATACGATTAAGAAAAAGCAATAAAAGTTATAACTTATTGCTTCTAGAATCTGCCACAACAATAAAAAGGACACTTGTTTAAATAGCCTAATGCATTCAGAATGAGAAAAGATGATTGATGAAGATGATAAGTAGCATGTGGTAAAAAAATTAATACAGATTTCTATATAACTCAGCTTAATGCTAAACTGGAGGGTGTCAGAGTGGTCAGATAGAAAAATAAATGTGTATTGTGTCTCTAGCTTAGCATAAAAACTCTGCTCACATGATCTGACAAGAATCTTATGAAAGACAAAAAATATAGGAACTGTATACACACTGAAACAAATGACACTGCAGGTGAACTAACTGTAACAAATGAGTTTCATGTGGACTCTTCTGAAACAATAAACACAAATAAAAACAAAGTCCAGATTCTGACTCAGAAAGCCAGAAAGTCCTGATAATCAAATACAGCTGAAAAGAAATTCTGATAGTGATGAACTTTATTTCCACTTGTGTTGGTATGTATTTCAATAAATCTCAGTCACATACCACAACCACTATTAGTAGGGGTGTGGTTATATTTGAATGCCGAGAAACATATTGATTTGTTTTGCTAATGGTAGTTAGCCTGGTCACTTAACGCAACCCAAATCAAATTCTGACTTATAGATGGAACACTGTTAAGTCAGGTGGGATGCCATTCTACATCTGAGTTCGGATATATGGTGGGGGAATGCAGCGTAAAAACAAACAAACAAACAAACAAACAAAAAATAAAACAAAGAGAAAAGACAAATGAAGTCAGCTGAACCAAAAGCACAGGATTACAACAACAACAATAATAATAATAATAATAATAATAAAAAAACATTAGTTCAAATGCATGAGTGTATACATTGTTACTACTGCTTGGAGGCTGCACAGCTGCAGATAGAAACACTTTACAGAGAGTGGTGAAGGCTGCACAGAAGATGTTGGAGTCAGTCTCCCCACCATCACAGACATCTACACCTCCAGATGCAGGAAGAGAGCCACCTGCATCATGAAGGACTCCACTCACCCAGCACACACACTTTTTGCCCTGCTCCCCTCAGGAAGGAGGTTGAGGAGCGTTACCGTATTTTCCGGTGTATATGTCGTACCTTTTTATGGTTTTTTTTCAAGGCCTGCGACATATACACCAGTGCAACATATTTATGGATTTTTTCCCAGATTTTTAGACCAATTTTTGGCTGCGTTATGACCCTTTTTCACTTTGGCAGAAAATGGTGCAGTACCACTTTCGACCGCTAGTGGCGCAGTGCAGTACCACTTCCAGAGGAGTACACCGACCCAAGAAGAAGAAGTAGACCATTTCCAGCTCATGTGCCCGAAAAAAGCTCCTCTGCTCGGACTGATTCTGTCGGCCTCCTGGGCTGGATGTAGCTTATGTTAGCTCTGTTTGTTTGCTGTTTTTCAGCAAGATAAGTCAAGAACCACTCAGCGGATTTTTCTGAAACTTACAGAATGGAATGGAATCACAGTGTGAACATTTACAAGTGAGTACCTCTATCGGTCTTTTGCAGACACGTGACATTTTGCACTCCCGGTCGCCATTTTCCGGGGATACCCGTTCAGTTAAACAGAGGAAGTCCATGCCTTAGCTGCTACCTCGTAAGGATCAATGTTGTTAATTGAAGCTAACTTCACCATGTAACGTTCTCTGGCTTCAAGGTTGAGTTTCTCTCTATAAGGCTTCTGCTCATTTTTATATTTAGTTTGCATTTTGCTGATGTTATTGTTCTGTATCGCACTGTGTTTAACATGGACTTCCTCTGTTTAAATGAACGGGTATCCCCGGAAAATGGCGACCGTAAGTGCAAAAAGATATGAGCCGTGACGTCACGTGCAAAAGACCGATTAGATGTTTGAGATAAAAAAAATTAAAAAACAATCTTTTTGTAGCATTTAGCTTCTAGTGTTAGCTTCTGTATTTGGTATAAATAGCTTCGAAACCACTCGGTGTATATTTATTTCTGCTTACAGAGTAATTACAACACTCCAATGTACTTAACTATGTCCTGGATGAATCATTTGAGATGAGATTCAATTTTTTATTCGTGTCAGAGGCGGACTGGTCTCGTGTTAGCCTTCGTTTTATATCTGTGTACTTCTGTTTACGTCATAAATAGCTTCAAAAATACTCGGTGTATATTTTTTCTGCTTACAGAGTGCAATTATAGGAGCTTTAATGCACGTTACTATGGTCTCGAGAAAACATTTGACCTGAAATTCGATTTTTTATTCGTGTTCTGAGAGACGGACTCCTGTCATGTTTAGCTTTGTTAGCTTCTGGTTTTATGGTGCATTCACACCTAACAGCGTTTCAACGGCAGGAGCGTCCAGCTTACATGCAAAGTCAATGGGGGACGTGCTTCCTGCCGCGTCTTGGCGTCGGGCGTCACGTCACGTGCGTGTTGAGCGTGATGGAAAGCGTTTTTCCGTGCACGTGAACCCGCGTCAGCCTCCAAAGCAAACGTTGATTGAGCTGAAGATTT